>MU123789.1:73346-125658 GCA_014904935.1 Melanogaster broomeanus | reverse complement strand
AAGTGCCGCTTCCAAGTGGAGCTGGAGACTTCGTGAGGTTGACCAGAGCCGTATTTCAGGCAAACACAGATCAGTTTTTCATTTTCAGTGGTGTTTGTAGAGCCAGGGAACATTCTGTATACATTATATCAGTGGAATTAGGATAGACACAAAGTGTATTTTGCCAGTGATACGTTGGCCAGAACTTAGAGTACGAGAGCTAGGAGTACCTACTGACAGTCTGGTATGGAGACTTAGTGCAATCAGTAGCGTCACTGGCGTGTGCACAGCTGAGAGAGTGGCTTTGGTAGTTCGAGCTAGTGAAGGCCGAGAGGCGTCGTGCTGGCATATACTCCAGGCCCATACTTTCACATTTGCGCAGTTCTCATTCTATCTTATCATATTACCAAGCAACCGAATCATATTTGGTGATATCTAGTCACACCTGGCGATGTCCGAAGTTCACTGGGGTTTAACTCTCGCACTGTGGGCGTGATTGCTGCGATCAAAAAGGGGTCATAAAAGTCGCAGCCTCGGGGTCGAGCACGTCAGGGTCGAGCACAAGGGCCGCATTTCGGGCTGTCACATGTCATGCACGCCGAGCCCACGACAGCCCGAAATTCGGCGCCTGTGCACCCTAGCCATATCCACTTATGTTGTTAGCGTGTCATGCAGGGAGTTTTGTCAAGTGGAAAGTCGCAGGTACATTCGACCAATCGACCCAATTCTTCAAACTCCGCCCGCCGCGGCATTTTGGAATATCGGCGAACGATGACACTCGTGGGAACATCTCGTAGAGTTTAGCTAACTAGATTATCTAGAGTTGTACCGCATCCGTTTGCCAAAGGCTACCTGCCGTTCCTCGCAGCCTGGTCAAACGTACCGCGTCGTAACCGTGTTTACAACAATACAAGCCACTCATGTTTGTCTGCGGCATAAAAGCTTGCAAAGGGATTGACCATCGTTTCTGCCTCTTGTGCAGTATTCCGATGTCATGCGCTGAGTTTGAAAATATGTAGCTCAGTATTGCCTCTCCCCAGGATTAATATTCAGGGCTCTGGTCGAGCACGTCAGGGGCGAGCACAGGGGCCGCATTTCGAGCTGGTCGCGGGCTCGGGGTCGAGCACGTCAGGATCAAGCACAGGGGCCGCATTTCGGGTTGTCACGCACGACCGAGCCCGCGACAGCCTGAGATGCGGCCCCTGTGCTCACTAGCTATAGGCGTGTCATGCATCTCGCTCACGCCGAGCGTAACGCAACTTGACAGAAAATCTCCCTTCAATTTGCAAATGTTGACTCCCGGTCCTTCATCCTACATTTAAATACCACCAATATGCGTTGTCGACTCTCCACTACCGCCCAACAACTGTTCCTACAACATGATCCCAGAAGCCGTACAAACTCTCGTCCGATCTCTGCTCCAGTTCACCCTATATGATATGATGCGATCATCACACGACTTTGAAGACGTCAAGGCAGCTCTAAACGAGCGTACAACCTGGTCGATCGATATGGTGAGCGTCGCATGGTTAGTCCATGCCTATCTGCTCTCTAGCTTTCTCTGACATCTTGCTGTAGCTTCGGAGCGTCCTCTCGTATGGCCTGTCACCTTCCCGCGACCATATAAACTGACAGTAACATCATAGCATTCGCCTCGCCAATGGAGGCTACTTCCTCACACTGTGTCCGCGCTTGGTCCTACTTATGGCCGAGAGCATCCACCTCCACTACGGGCGCCTCACACCGAGCGGGCTGAAGGTATGGTCTGCCGGATGTTGTCTACACTCGATCCGACTGTTTATCCTTTCAGGAACGCGTCGACAATATGGGCCATGCGACATTTGCTATGCTCATCGCCATGCTTGACTTCGGTGTTGTGGTCATTCGCATTGCTGAAATATTTGCATTGTGTAGGTCTTCCTGTCTCATCTTCATCTGTATGGCACCGATACTCATCGTGCCGCTGCTTATATACCTCGTGAAGTCCTTCAGGCCAAGGACTCGCCAGCCCCCTATTGAACAAGGAGAACAGGGTGTTGCAGAGCAGAACTGAATTGAGGTTTATGCTGACTATATCTTATTACTTTTTCATTGTTACCCCTCATAGACTACCCTGTTTCATCTTGTTCTACATACCTTGCCATGAAATGATATCCACTGCAGTGGATGTTTAGGATCAATACATGATGGCTCACGCGACGATCACAAAGGTTGTGTATCTGTCGGGGTTTACATGCTGTGTTGTGAATGAAAAGTTATTCGAGCTGACGCACAGCATATGAACTGCTAGTACGTTGGATACATTACCAGCACCGGAACAAGTGGATGTAATTTCGCACGGAAAGCGTGACCAAGAGCCTTCCCAGGACCAAGACGACTCCGCGAAGACTGCACTTACGATGTCGTTACTTCGCTGGCGCTCCTCAGTGCCTTCAGTATTTCTCTTTTTCGCTATTCTGAGCTCGCCCCTGAGAGTATTCCCGAAACGCTCCAAGTCGAGTAGTTTCTCCAAGATTTTGATGAAAACTGTTTTGCGCCGCAGTCGTGGAGTTGATATCTAAACGCTCTCCAGAGGTGCAAGTAAATGGACGTGGACCGGGAATCACGCCGAAATCCAATTGGACTACGGTTGGACAATAGGCACAGAGACGTTAAAAAGAACCGAGTTTTGATTGACCCGGTGTTAGCTATGGTCACAAAATTGTCAGCGCACTTTTACGATCCCTTTTTGATGGCAGCAATCACACCCACAGTGCGAGAGTTAGTCTTTTGACGCCCATTCCTGCAAACCACAACCATTCCTTCAGATCCAGCCATCCTTTCCCCACGTCTTAGTCCTGGCCTCGTGTACAATGCTCTTGATCACACCGTGCATTGGCCAGTGGATGAATTCCTTGTCCTCATTATACACCGTCATGCATATGACGATGCCTAGTTCCGGCCACTGCAGGAAATCATAAGTACTGGACTTGCTTGAGCTTGAACGTGAGCCAGAGTGTCTGCCCGTCGCTCCATTCGCGCAAACAGTTCCGGGGTAGGACCTGTCGTTCATCTACCTGTATCGTGCGATGGCTCCGTGGCATTCCACAATGCATCTTGTGCAAGAGATGACACATTGATGGTTTGGAGAGCTGAAATTTCGTCCAGGTTGTGCCGTCGGAGCAGTGCATGCATCGATCGACGATCGGAGTGTCATAACCAATGCTGCCATTGTGAGATATCTGCAGCGTCTGTCTGTTTTGGTTCCGTACTGATGTTGGGTTGGCGGGGGCGGATAGAGAACTGCGTGGCTAATCTAGCATTCTACTTCTCACTGATAGACCTCGTTGAGGCCATGCCGAAAACATCATGAATATGACCAGTAGTGGTACAATTGCAAGCATTGCAAACGATCACGAGTCGGTAGGTGCTAGCTACAGATTCAGTAAGGTAGCAGTGAAGATGCTCATACGTTGTGATTGATGACGACATTCCTTTCTCTTTACAAGCAGGCCCGAAAGGGCCCGGACTTAGCTTCATCCCCATCGCTCTGGCTCTAGATTGGGTGAAAACCGATATGGGAGGCGAAGGCACCATGCTTGAACCTCATGAGAGTGCGTCTTTGAAGGTTTGGTGATACGCGAGAGCGCTGGGAATTACTTCGGATACTGGGGAGAACGAGATTACTAGCTAAAGAGAGAAAGGAGGCGATTGTTGTGTTTATTACGATGCAATGAGCAACGCGACGAAGGACACCAAAGGACCAATTCCGAGTCCGACTCCAATAATCTCCGAGGGACCTCAGCGCTCAGCGTGGATTCAAATTATCAAGAATTTCCATATGAAGTAATTCTCGTTGATCCTCATCCTCAACCTGTTGTTGACCGGTATGTCCATTGAGCGCTGAGCAACAGTCGACTCGTGTCTGTCATGCTGTGATCCAGTAAACCGTGATGGGTACGGTGCAACTTATCTGGAAACGTTGTCAAGATGTTGCCAATTTTGGTATTATCCCCACAACCTCCTCCTCCTCCTCCTTTCCTTTTCGTCCCCATTAGCCATCCGATCTATAACTAACGTTAGACTTCCTCTCCCAACATCCGAAGGCTGGACTTTACTGTCTACATTCTACTACTTAAACATCCACCAACATCCACCATGGGTCGTCCACTCTCCACTACCGCATCACCTAAAACATGCTGGCCTTGATCTCACAAGCCATACAAACTTTTACCCGAAACCTACTACATCAGCTCACCCTATACAATATGATCGAATCGTCACAAGACTTCGACGACGTCAAGGCAGCTCTGAATGAGCGCACAGAGTGGACGATCGCAGTTGTGAGCATCACATACTTTGTCCATGTCCACGTGCCAGTGCTCTCTGACCTTCGCCGACGTCTTGTTCTATAGCTTCGGAGTGTCTTTTCGTACAGGCCCTTCGCCCTCCTGCGATTCACGAACATATAGACTGACGAACTTCAACTTCATAGTGTCGGACCTCCCAATGGAGGCTACTTCGTCACATTCTGTTCACTCCTGTTCCTCCTCATGGCTGAGATCATCCACCTCCGCTACGGTCGACTATCACCACTTGAGCTGAAGGTACGATTTACGTGACGTCATTAACATCGATCTGACTGTTTATCCTTCAGGAATGCGTCGAAAACATGGGATATGCCACGTTCGCCATTCTCATCGCCACACTTGACCTTGCTGTTGTGATCATTCGCGTCGCTGGGATCGTTGCTGCATCCGGGTCTTCCTGGCTGGCGATGTGTCTCATCTTGATCTGTGTGGCACCGTCATCCATCGTTCCGTTGCTAATACACTTCCTGAAGCGCTTCAGGCCAAGGACTCGCCAGCCCACTGCTGAAGGAGAGATAGAAGATGTTGCTGGGGAGGACTGAGTTCTCAAGTTCGTGCCGCCTTCTCACGGGTTTTGTCTTTCCACCTATTAGCCTCCACATACCCTGTTGCATACCCGATTCTTATATACTGCGTCATCAAATGATATGTATTCTATAGGATGATGCTTGGCTGGAGCTGGATCCGAGGTTTGTCTCGAGGTCGACATCTACGCGCCACATGGCGCTAAGGAAGGCAGTCTGGTCTTCGATTCCTCGTGTCACCTGGTGTAACGCTTTCTCAAAGTACCAGTGCTCTTACGTACATGGTGGAGGTAGTAAGCTATAATTCCATTGGCTGTTGAACATCATCAACCCGACCGTTTTCCAGTTTATATATACGGCAACCCAAGAAACTGGCCATTCAATGACTGGATGCGTCAGATCCACCACGTTATCATCGAGCAGGTAAGAGCGCTTACCCACATTACCCGATGGTAAGCGCTGAACAACAGCCCCTTTTTGATTTTTTTTTGCCTCATACGCTGGCTACGGCACCGCTTGTTCTATGGTGATCAGGTAGCGTGTCTGCGAAACGCAAGCGCTCGCCAAGAGCACATGACGCTGCTGGTCAGGGGAAATTGTGAGGAAATTATCCCTGTCAAATGGTCGGGGCTTTCCGGTCTTCTTAATGCATTCCAGTTGGACTGTATATCCTATATTGCAGTACCAATTGTGCGAGTTCACACATGTTCGCCTCCTTTTCGGGTGAGCTTTATTCCTGTGACTATGTGGGCTCGAGGCCCTTTCTGGGAACATTTCCCTTTGCGGCCATCCAGAAAATTCGTAGCATTAGTACGTGCTGTGGAACCTGAAGTGATCTACGGCGTACTACGTCCAAGCCGTGGTCCTATGGTCGCAGGCTATTTGACATTCTGACGCTAGTATGAGGCTATGGGCGGTGCCGCTTCGCTATTTTCGGACACCTAGGCTCACCGCTACAACACGCTGAGCCCCCACGAGTGGAGGTGGTGTGGAAGCTCATAGATGATGTTCGATGGAGTACCGTGTGGCTGACCAAGCCGTGGTCCTATGCTCGCAGGCTATTTGACATTCTGACGCTAGTACGAGGCTATGGGCGGTGCCGCTTCGCTATTTTCGGACACCTAGGCTCACCGCTACAACACGCTGAGTCCCCACGAGTGGAGGTGGTGGAAGCTCATAGATGATGTTCGATGGAGTACCGTGTGGCTGACTGTCATTCGCGTGCTGCTGAAGCCCGAAGCTCGACATATCCCCCCCGGGGAAAAAAAGAACACCCTAACCACCCAGGTCTGCACAGTGCAAGATCCTCAAAACTCGACACCTGCGAGCGCGAGATATATGGAGGTGGAGCCTACCGCCCAGGAAGACCGATGTGCCTTTGTGATCTGTCTTTCTTCCTGCTAGCACTGTGTGGTGGGCTTGACTGGTCACGTTCAAAATCGAATAGCTCTATGAGATGTGCCGCAAATAACTTCACCGGAAGATTAGTTCCCATCAGGGTGGGACATGCGTCTGTGAGGGAGCTGTACGGCTAATTGGTAGTACTGTGCAGCCTGGGAAAAGGGAATCACGCAACACCTCTGCTTTCGAGGGTGTGTTCGGGTTATGGCAGTCAGCTAGCGCTTGTGATATCTTGATACCTCACCGTTGCAACTTGAACCATGTTCTGCTTTGTCGGCTCTGGTTCATGATGTCCTAATTGGGAGGAAAAAATGCACATTGTACAACACATCACCGGATGCAAACCGGTTAAGAACTTTGTATCAGGAAGCCAGCCAGCCCAAGATGTCTGCAAAACGAAGCAAGTCAGTCTGGTCAGATTGGTGCCCCGTATGGGTTAGCTCAGGGCAATTGCCACTTTTGGCCTGTTCCCACCAATGAGCACTCAGAAAACCGTGACACTCAGAAAACCGTGACCAATGCCTTTCCGTAATATTGTGTTGATGGGCCCAAGTAACGCCCGTTCGATAATTGCAACAGACATAATTGCCAGTTTTGATCATAGAAATAAAGGCACCCGATAATCCTCATTCTTTTAGGCTTTACAGCCAATGACTTAAATACTGCCATGAGTCCCTCACTCTCCACTACTGTACAACCGCTCGTCCTACAACATCACGATGCTACTAGTAACCTTCATCTCAGAAGCCATAAAAACGAGCACCCAATGCATACTTCAGCTCACCCTACATGACATGATGCAATCATCAGCCGACTTCGAGGACGTCAAGGCAGCTCTGACCGAGCGGTCAAACTGGACGATCGAAGTGGTAAGCGTCACACACTTGATGCATTCTCACCTCTAACCTTTGCTGGCACCTTGTAACAGCTTCGGAACATCCTTACGTAGGTCTCGTCGCCTTCAGCCGAGTATAGAAGCTGACGAACTTCAACCTCGCAGCATCCCCCTGGCCAATGGAGGCTACTTCGTCACATTATACTCGCTCCTGCTCCTAGCCATGGTAGAGAGCATCCACCTGCACTATGCTCGACTCGCGCCACTTCAGCTGAAGGTACGATCTGCGTGATGGTGTCAAAGTCGGATCTGACTGTTATACTTCCAGGAACGCGCTGAAAACATGGGCTATGCCACGTTTGCCATTGTCATCGCCATACCCGACGTCGGTATCTTAATCGTTCGCGTCGTTGGGATCGTTGCAGCATCTGGGTCTCCATGGCTAGCGTTCTGTCTCATACTCTTCAGTGTAGCGCCGTCAATCATCCTTCCACTGCTTATACACCTGGTGAGGAGCTTCAGGATAAGGATTCGTCAGCCTACTGTAGAACAAGGAGAGATAGAACGTGGTGAAGTAGTGAGAACTGAACCTACTTAGTTTTCACGCAGTCCCAATCTCGTCTTTCTTGCGCTTTGTTTACGCCGTGCTTCACGTAACCTGTGGTCGTATCCCCTCATTCTTACTTACTGTGTCATAGATTAGAATAAACGCATGCATTGCTGAGCACCGATGTAGGATGGCCTAGGCGAAAAGATAAATACGCGCTTATGGGGAACCAGCTGTCTATGGCTGCGATCAGCGACGCACTCTGAAGTTCAATGACGGAATGAGCTCACGCGGCCATGTAGGAGGGTTCACGTGACCAGGATATGTCGGTGCATCAACATACTCCAAACATTTGTACTGAAGAATAGTACCCAGGTTCACGACCCGTCGGTTGCCCTTCGTTCCATCCGTGCAAACAGTTCCGGGACAGAACATCTCTTCCAACTATCTTCGTGGAACATGGGCAAGCTCGATCCTTACCGTGACGACGTTGTGTCATGGCCCCGTGGCATTCCGCGAGGCATCTTCTCCAGGAGATAGCAGATTGGTGTATTTGGAGAGCTGAAACTTCGTCCAGATTGTGCCGTCGCAGCAGTGCATGCATCGATCGACGATCCGAGAGTCATAAACAATGCTGCCTTTGTGAGAATCTGCAGCGTCCGTTTGTTTTGGTTCCATACTGATCTTGGGTTGGTGCGGGTGGATAGGAACCGCGTGATTGATCTAGCATTCGACTTCTCACCAGTAGACCTCGCTGAGGCCATGCCGAGAACGTCACCGGCCCAGCACTTATCTCCCGCTATCTTGTGCTAGCAATCGAGAAATCGAACAGGAGATCGTCAGTAACATGACCGGTAGTGCTCTTGCGAGCACTGCAAACGATCACGGCTCGTAGCTGCTAGCAACAGTATCAGCAAGGTAGCTTCGGACATGCTCGTACGTTGTGATCGATGATGACCACTACGTCACTCACGTTCCTTTCTTTTTGCATAGACTTACAAGCATGCACAACAGTGCCTGGACTCCATCCCTGTTGCTCTGGATCCAGATATGGGAGGTGAAGGTGCCATGCTGGAAATCTCGTGAGAGTGTGTCTGGAATCTTGAAGGTTTTGGAGGGTCTGACGAGCGAGAGCGCTGCGAAGTACATCGGATACCGGGGGAATGAGATTCTTCGGTAATGGTATGAAGTTCATAGGAGGGCGCACTTCTTTTGCCAGTGGTGTTACGGGGCAGTTACATGATTTTCGATGAGCGAAGCCCTGACGAAGGACAGCCAGTAGAGTAATAATATTGTAGTCCTCAAAGCTTCTCAGAATAATATGTGGTGACCGAGAGGAGTAAAGTCAGCTCTGTCGACAACGTTGATTTCCAGACCAGAGGGGATTGAGGCTGAAGCTGAAGCGCTGACCACACAAATTGAACAAGATGGTTTCGCACGCGTTTGCAATTCCCATACATTATCTGATCATCCTCTCTAATTATAAGTAAAGAAAAGGGAAAGCGAAACTCATCTCAGACTACGCGGTAAAGGACTGCCATGAGATTGCATGCGCAGTGGAAGTGGAAGACACTGTCAAAACGCATACCTTGAAATGCACCAGACATGTTCCGAGCTATCACTGTTAGTATCATCTGCACATCTTCATCCTCCTCCCTAGCTATAGCCATTTATGTTGTTAGTGCATCGTGCATCTCGCTCATGCCGAGCGTAACGCAAATTGGCAGAAGATCCCCCTTCAACTCGCAATGTTGACTCCCGGAGTCCCGGTCCTTCATCCTACCCTTAAATACCACCAATATGCGTCGTCGACTCTCTACTACTACACAATAACTCTTCCTACAATATGATCTCAGAAGCCGTTCAAAGTCTCGTCCGATCTCTGCTCCGGCTCACCCTATATGATATGATGCGATCGTCACACGACTTTGAGGACGTCAAGGCAGCTCTAAACGAGCGGACAACCTGGACTATCAATGTGGTGAGCATCGCATGCTTAGTTCATGCCTACCTGCTCTCTGTCTTTCTCTGACGCCTTGCTATAGCTTCGGAGCGTCTTGTTGTCACCTTCCTGCGAGCATACAAAACTAATAATAACCTCGTAGTATTCGCCTCGCCAATGGAGGTTACTCCGTCACATTATGTTCGCTCTTGGTCCTACTTATGGCTGAGAGCATGCACATGCACCACGGGCGCCTCGCGCCAGGCGAGCTGAAGGTATGGTCTGCCGGATGTTGTCGACATTCGATCCGACTGTTTATCCTTTCAGGAACGTGCCGACAATATGGGGCATGCTGCATTTGCCATCGTCATCGCCACGCTTGACTCTGGTATCGTGGTCATTTGTGCCGCTGGAATCTTTGCATTGTGCGGGTCTTCCTGGTTAGCGAAGTGTCTCATCTTCGTCTGTGCGGCACCGACAATCATCGTTTCACAGCTTATTCACCTCGTCAAGTCCGTCAGGCCAAGGACTCGCCAACCCCCTGCTGGACAAGGAAAATGTGTTGTTGCAGCGGAGAACTGAACCTTGAAGTGCACGTACCATCTCGTGGATGTTGCCTTTTCATTATCAACCCTCATAGATTCTGCTCTTCCATCTTCTTGTTCTTACATTACTGTGCACATGAAATGGTATGTGTTGAAGAGGATCAATGTATGATGGCTCACGCGACGATCAACAAGGTTATTTATCCATCAGGATTCACATGGTGTGCTGTGAACGAGGAATTGTTCGAGGTGATCCACAGCATATGAGCTCCTAAAACGTTGGATACATTCCGACATCAGCAACAAAATCGACGTTATTTTGCATGGTGGCCAAGTGATTGTCTCCACACTGTACACAGCGGAACCTAGGTCGCAAACCTTTCGCAGGACCAAGACGACTCCGCGATGCACTTACACGTCGTTACTTCGACCAACTCTTCAGTGCCGTCATTAGTTCGCTTGCTTGCTATTCTGATCTGAGGGTACTCCCATCCCACGTCAGAAACTGCTCTCCGGCAATTTATCCACGATTTTGATGGTCACGGTTCTGCGCCTCAATTCTGCCGCCAGCGGGAGTTGATGTCAAGCGCTTTCCGGGGCGGACATGGGGTGGATATTGGACCGGGAATCGTGCCAAAATCCAAGAGTAGGTTGGAGAATAGGCACGGTGAAGAACCAGCGGTGGGGGTTGATCCTTTTCTGATCATCTTCTGTGAGGCAAAGAATGACCCCGATGGGGACTGCTCCGTTATCTGGAGGTGAAAGACAGACCGCGACTTGTGAGGGATTGCAGTAAGAGCTGTTGGCACTTACATAAAGCTTACTCTAAGTTGAATACTTTGAAACCACCGAGAGAGGTGGAAACACTAAGATCAAACCAGACGGACAGAACGTGAATGAGCGTATGGAATTCGGGGGATGTGGGGAAGCATAGAGAAGTACAAAGCGTGCAGTCAACAGAATATGAACCTGAGACAAATAAGGTACATATGCGGAAGTAATGAAATGTCGGGGGTGCGTTGCAACTTGCCGCATAGAGGCTTGTATGGCGTCGCAAGCCCCATCCTTACAATACTCCTAGATATGAGCTGGAACGGGCTTCCAAGTTATGTAACCTCTTCCAACCCAAAATGCATAATGACTTCTATATGAGTGTTAGCTATGATCCCAAAGCCGTGCACCTTTACGATCCCTTCTTGATCGCGCCAATCACACTGCAAGAGAGTTGATATTTTGACACCATCACCTGACGGCAAACCATCCATTAACCGGCTGATGAATCCCCTGTCTTCGCTGTACATTTCCATGTATATGGCAATG
Organism: Melanogaster broomeanus; assembly: GCA_014904935.1. Lineage (NCBI taxonomy): Eukaryota > Fungi > Basidiomycota > Agaricomycetes > Boletales > Melanogastraceae > Melanogaster > Melanogaster broomeanus. The sequence goes on along the minus strand of MU123789.1, from coordinate 114,216 downwards.
GCCCGTTCTGCCCACTATTAATATGCCAGTGGGACAACATACTGGACTTACCTGAGCTTGAACCGTGACAGAGTACCAGTACTTAACAAATGCGATATCTCTCTATATAAAGAACATTGCGCCAGCGTCTATTCTGTCACCTGCTGTGCGATCGATTGGGATAGACGTGATGACGTGAAGCGGTGCGCCCATCAAACGCATGCATTGGCCAACATATACAACATGACACTCCTAAAATAGTATGTACCATTATTGGCATGTCAGGAACGGTGCGCCACGGCCCACTAATAGTCTTCGATTTCTGGTCTTACAGCCTGAGCCAACGACTTAAATACTACCATGAATCTCCCTCCCACTCACAACAGTTCATCCTACAACATCATGATGGCCTGGATCTCAGAAGCCATAAAAATGGGCACGCGATGCCTACTCCAGCTCACCCTCTATGACATGATGCAATCGTCAACCAACTTCGATGACGTCAAGGCCGCTCTGAACGAGCGGACAAACTGGACAATCGAAATGGTAAGCGTCATATACTTACATACTTGATGCATCCTCACAGGCCTCACATGCACATCTGACCTTCGCTGATACCTTGAAACAGCTCCGGAATGTCTTTACGTAAGCCCGTCGCCTTCATGCGAGCATGGAGACTAGTACTAACGAACGAACTTCGACCTCATAGCATCTGCCTCACCAATGGAGGCTACTTCATCACATCATGTTCGCTTCTGCTTCTAGTCATCGTTGAGAGCATACACTTGCACTATGGGCGACTCGCTCCTCTTCAGCTGAAGGTACGATCTGCGTCATATTGTCAATAGCAGATCTGACTGTTATACTCCCAGGAACGCGCCGAAAACATGGGCTATGCCACATTTGCGGTTGTCATCGCCATACCCGACATCTGTATCATAATCATTCGCGTCACTGGGATCATCACGGTGTCTGGGTCTCCCTGGCTAGCGTTCTGTCTCATATTCTTCAGTGCAGCTCTAACAATCATCCTTCCGCTGCTTATACACCTGGTGAAGACCATCAACATAAGGATTAGTCAGCCTACTGTGGAACAAGGAGAAATAGAACGTGGTGAAGTAGTTGACAACTGAACCTACTTAGCTTTTATGCTGTCCTGATCTCGTGTTTTCTGTGTTATCATCATTCTTCATGTAACCTGCTGTCGTATATCCTCATTCTTACTTACTTTACCATAGATTACAATGGTACACGTGTTGCTGACCATCAATAAAGGATTGCCCAGGCAATAACACAAGTACGCGTTGGTGGGACACCGTCTGTGTGTGGCTGCAATCAGCAATGCACTCTGAAGTTCGATGACGGAATGAGCTCACGCGGCTAGCTCAGTGTCACTACACATATGCGCCTGGAGGAACAGATATGGCGTGGAGCGCAAGGAAACCTTCGTCTGACCATCCAGTCTTGCACTACACGCTGCCATGTAGGAGGGTTCATGTGACCGGGACGTGTCATGCATCAATATACATCCCCTAAACATTTACAGTATATAGAGGCCACCCGGGTTCGTGACCCAAGGCGGTTACCCGTCGCTCCATCGGGAAAACAGCTCCAGGGACGAACCTGTCTTCTAATAACCACCTGCATGGGACATCCGGTCCTTACTGCGACGTTGTGGCATGCTCCGCAAGACATCTCTTGTAAGAGATAGCAGATCAATCCATTTGGAGAGATGAAAATTTCGCCCAGGTTGTGCAGTTGGAGCAATCCAGGCATCGATCGATGTCTGAGAGAAAATTAGAGGTGACAGTGCGTGTCTCATGCTCAACTCCAATTCGAGGCTAGAGTCAAGCTCACTCACCCCTCTGCTCCGTATTCTCGGACGAGTGCATGCATACGGTGTAGCACTTTCTCGAGATGGGATAGCGAGTATTCACACGATCAATAATCAGCGATAGCAGATGACTTGCACCTTAACTCTGGCCTAGGGAGGGGACTGTCTGGAGAATTGGGAATTTGACGTGCTGCCTTGAGAAATCCTCTCGTCCTGACCCATTTTAGACATATAAACTGAATCTGATGCTCCCAGGTAGTTTAGCGAGTCTCAACTGAAGGACTCAGAAGGAACGACTTACTATTGGGCGCATCTGCGAAGTCGGTTTCAGAAGTGACCGAAATTAACTCGTACGTGCAGTGATAGGGCAGAACCCTAGGTGAGAATGGGATCATCTTGGCAAATTTCATTGGCAGTGCTGGAGAATGTTGCAGCTGCGGAACAGCAAGCGCCGCAGGAAGCCAACACGTCGTAGTTATTACAACAGCACAGCCACACACGTGAACCGCCCCCGGCAAAGCGACCTCAACTGTGTGATTTTGTTCATAAGTAGTATTGTTCTCAAAAACCACACGGAAGTTTCGACATCGTGCTTGATTGCAGAATGTCAAGGTACCCAGAGGTGAGCCACCATAAATTATTTATGTAGAACGTTGAGCAAACCACACGAAGGCGGACGAGGCCCAGAGGGGTCACTTCAACGACGGATACGACCCTTATTCCACCCAGCACACATCGACTCCCTACGATCAACGCCAGTCGCAGTACGGCCAATACGATTCCCAATACGATTCCCATCAATACGACCCAAACCAGCCCTATCATTTGCCTGATCCTTTCCTCACGCCCCATATTGAGGCTTCCTCATTCACGCTGCCGCCAATTCAGCAGCAACACGATTCTTATCCCGTCCAAGACCCATACCGGACACAAGCCCAAGTACACACACACACGGTGCCTGTTGACGACTATCTTGCTGTATCATACAACCCATACGATGCAACTCCTCAGCCACCCGCTCCTGATTCACGTCCACGGTCCCAGTTTGGCGGCGTTTCCTATGCTGGCCAAGACGACGACGATGCAGACGTGGGTGACCAGCCACTTCTCCGCGGCGAAAGTCCCTATCAGCACGTAACACTTCCGGGCGGTTATGAGGAGGTGGCGTCTGGGGACGATGCGCAAGCCGGGGCAAACATTAGGTACGGTCGGATACCCCAACGTGTCCCGCGGCGATACAAGACCATCAAGAAAGTCGAGTTGTTCCATGGAAACTTCGTCCTCGACTCAGCCGTCCCGACCAAACTGCTGAACATGTGTGCGCTCCGCAACGAACGGGAGTTCACCCATATGCGGTACTCGGCGGCGACATGCGACCCGAACGACTTCATGAACGATGGGTTCACACTCAGGCAGCTCCATTATGATCCACCGCGGCGGACGGAGCTGTTCATCGTCATGACGATGTACAACGAGGACGAGGAACTCTTCTGCCGGTCGATGCACGGTGTCATCAAAAACATTGCTCACTTGTGTACACGAGGCCGGAGTAAGACGTGGGGAAAGGATGGATGGAAGAAGGTCGTGGTTTGCATCGTGAGTGATGGGCGGTCAAAGATCAACTCTCGGACGTTGAGTGTGATCGCTGCGATGGGCGCATATCAAGAAGGGGTCGCAAAGGTACGCGCGAGTAGATTAATTTGGGGACTATCTAACGCTGGTACAGAACATCGTGAATGGGAAGCCCGTTGTAGCTCACATCTACGAGTATACGACTCAGAGTAAGTTTCGATGCTTTCTACGTGCTACAATCCCTCACAGCTTGCAGTCTCTGTTTCACCCTCGATGAAGATCGAAGGGCAGAGAAGGGAGTAGTCCCTGTTCAGGTCATCTTTTGCCTGAAGGAAAAAAATCAGAAAAAAATCAACTCTCATCGTTGGTTCTTCAACGCCTTTGGACCTATCCTCCAGCCCAACGTCTGTGTTCTCCTGGATGTCGGTACTATGCCCGGTCCCACGTCCATTTACCACCTGTGGAAAGCATTTGACATCAACTCGAACGTTGGTGGAGCTTGCGGCGAGATTGTGGCGCTCAAGGGCAAGTACGGACAGTACCTTCTGAACCCGCTTGTTGCGGCGCAGAACTTCGAATACAAGATGTCCAACATTTTGGATAAGCCACTCGAGAGCGTCTTTGGGTACATCACGGTGCTACCTGGTGCGTTCAGTGCGTACCGGTATATCGCGCTGCAGAACGATTCAACGGGAGAGGGACCGTTGCACAAATACTTCTTGGGAGAGAAGATGCATGGTGCAGGCGCAGACATCTTCACTGCCAACATGTATCTTGCCGAGGATCGGGTGAGTGACGCCAAATCGTTATAACCCGTTATTTTATGAGTCTGGTAGATATTGTGTTGGGAACTTGTTTCAAAACGCGGAGGCTCATGGATTCTGCACTACGTCAAATCTGCCTATGCCGTCACAGACGTTCCCGATCAAGTCCCAGAGTTGATCTCTCAGCGTCGCCGTTGGCTCAACGGCTCGTTCTTCGCCGCCATCCACAGTACCGTTCATTTCCACTATATCTATCGCTCATCGCACACCTTCATACGCAAATTCTGGATCCATGTGGAGATGTTTTATCAGCTCTACAACCTCATATTTTCATGGTTTGCCCTTGTACGTTCCATCCAATCCTTTCTTGACTCCTGTGCTTGGCTAATGCGGCTAACTGGTAGGGAAACTACTACATCGCTTTTACCATTCTTACGACTGCTTTGGAGGCCTATGTCTCAGGCCTTCACATTCTGAACAACATCCTTAACTATTTTTATCTCGGTCTTCTCATCATGTGTTTCCTACTCTCGATGGGTAATCGGCCACAAGGGTCTAAGTGGGGATATACCCTGGCTTTCATCGGATTTGCACTGATCACGATCTACATGACTGTACGTATCAGTAACCATTTTTGTCAGCCCCGTGTTGTTGTGTGTTGACACAGGTGATAATGGCATAGGTCGCTGCACTCCTGCTCGCCGTCAAGGCTATACAGGAAGTTGCCCAGTCAGAGGGCCGAGCGATCCAAGTTAGCGATTTGTTCACGAACGCGAATATTTAGGGACGTCGTGCTTTCGCTTGCAGCGACCCTCGGCCTCTACATCGCATCGTCGATCCTCTTCGTGCGTCATTGTTTCTTTGCTTTTGTGCGTGGATTGGGGTGCTAAGATCACTTGATGACGCATAGTTTGAGCCGTGGCATATGATCACGTCGTTCGTGCAGTACTTATTGATGGCGCCGTCATATATCGCGGTTTTGAACGTCTATGCGGTGCGTGCCGTCCTTCGACTCGAGGAATGTTACTCACCCGACCCTGCCCCTCCAGTTTGCAAACGTCCACGACGTGTCGTGGGGTACGAAAGGCGACAACAAAGTTTCCACTGATCTCGGAGTCGTCTCTGCCGGCCCAAACAAAAATGAAGTTGAGGTCGCAGTACCGAACAGCGGAAACGGACATCAATGCTGCCTACGAGGACGCTATACATGTGTTGTCGACGAAACCACCTAAAGAGGAGAAGAAGGTTGACGCAGCGACGCAGCAGGAAGATTATTATAAGACATTTAGAACGAATGTGAGTAGTGCTTTCTGTCAGGGTTTTAATGGTGGAGAGTGTGGCTGATTGATGAGGTGTGGTGATTGTAGGTGCTTTTGGTTTGGACGTTGAGTAATGTGCGTCTATGTTGAATGTCGGCCTTGTTTTGTTTGCTGATGCCTTTGTGTAGGCTTGCTGGCAGCTGTTGTGGTGTTTGTATTCTTCCTATAATCCCTGTGTTGTTCGCTGCTCATCGTTATATACAGAACGGCAACAGGTGGTACAGGCTCCGCAGCCGTCAATGGCTACATGGCGTTCATCCTGTTCTCCGTTGCCGGGCTTGCTTGTACGTGATAGCAACTTTTTCCTGGGTTTTTATCAAACTAAATTTGGTCCTGCGCGCATAGTGGTGCGTTTCATTGGCTCAACCGTATACCTGCTCGTGCGTCTGTTTGCTGGAGAGTAGTTCTTGCCTCTTGTCACGAGATATACCGTGGCGAGTTCGCCCACTGTAACGGGATACCTGCCATGTGCGTCGGGGTCGACTTGGAAGAAGGACCAATGGACGTTTTGCATAACCACATCGCATCTTCAACTAGAAGTAAGGTGGACTGCCATGGACAATCTCACTTTGTATTGCCTAGAGACTCCTTTATCCCGACAGACGCTTTCTGATTGTTTTCATTCACGCAACGCTTTTTTTGCTACGCCTATCCTGTCTGTGTGTCTGTCTACGATTAACTTAATTTTGTGTTGTCGCTTTCCGATGCAATGCTGTCAAAACAATTGTACGGAAATATTTTCGATGTTACGTGGAAGCTTGTGAATCTAGTCGCGGACTTCGAACCCCTGGTCTTGTCAGACACCGCCGCAGATCTAGGGTAATGTGAGGGTCAAGGATTACCCTCACCTTTCTACGTTTATATGGATTATTTTCTCTACTTACTTATACCTATCTTCCTGTATGCTTCGTTTCAGATTCCTACTCAAGTTGTACTTAGCCGCTACGCTCACTACGTACTTATGTAAGCATCCGCGCCATCATCCTGTTGCTCGAGGCTTTGTACTGTCTCCTTCGTGGAATCAACTCCAATCATTGGCATCTCTCAGTTCTCACTCTCGTCAACTCATCCGGAATCTGGTCTCGTCCATTTCGTACTTCTGGCCTTGCCCGTGACAGTTTGATTCCACCTAAAATCAAGCTTTCTTCGTTGCCTTAGGCTCTTCGCAGTCGTCCTTATCAGGCAACAAAATTCTCGTAACTTCCTTATTTTTATTTATCCACTTACCTCACTTCGAATACCCCATCTGCTGACCCATGGATCCAGATCAGAACGCTTGGATTGATCCCGATCAGGCTAGTGCTGACCCCAACGCTGCCACGCAACCAGGTGGCTCAGCACCTGCTGTTGGTGTCGCTCCTCCCATGCCTACATGGGAGGACTACCAGCGAATACTGAATACATTCACTGACTTCAGTAATTTCATACAGACCACTTACCAGAACCAGGCTTCAGTCGGACACGCTATTGACGCCCTCACGCAGCAAGTACGAAACATTGCAGTACGAGCACCTACCCAGGTGGCTGCGTCTGCACCTGCTGCCACTTCGTCAGCAGGCTCCGTTCGCGTGAAAGAACCTCGTTCTTTCACAGGTAAGGCTGCAGACGTTGAGGCCTTCCTTGACGAAGTCGCGAACGCGATACATCTCCAACGTCGTTCATTAACTACTGACTATGATAAATCCATCTATCTAGCTTCGTACCTCGGCGACGGCAGTCCGAAATCTTGGTACCAAGCGATTCGGCTCACCGCTGATCACTTGCTCCATGACTACGACGCCCTCGTTGCTAATTTTCGTCTTCACTTTTCTGATTCAGATCTCGAGGCTTCCGCCTACCGGAAAATCAAGGTCCTACACCAAACCGGTTCTACGGCTACCTACGCTTCGCGTTTCCGTGAACTGCTCGTCTATCTAGACTGGACGGATAAGTCCAAGATCGCAGCATTCAAGGAAGGTCTTAAGGACCACGTCAAAGCGAATCTCGTAACGGTACGCCCGAAACCCACGAACTTCGACGATTTCGTGCAAATCTGCATCGAGATCGACAACTCCGTGCACGAGCATGAATTGGACAAGAGGCACACCAAATCTGGTGATGCCTCGAAATCTACTAACCGTTCTCAACCTCGTCAGAATTCGTCCCGACACCCGCTCCCGCTGCAGTGCCTGCCCTACCACAGGGCGAGCCAATGCAAATCGATGCGACGAAGACCAAACGTGGTCCCGTCACTCCTGAGGAACGCGAACGGCGTCGCAAGAACAACCTCTGCGCTTACTGCGGAGGTAGCCACGCCATCGCGGATTGTCCCTAACATGTCCGCCAGCCGCCAAGAAAGCGCTACCAGGACAACAAGAAGGCTTCTCCCTCTTCGGGAAAAGCCTGACCGGAGACTCCTCTGTCCCCGAGCCTCCGGTCGACGCTGGGACACGTCTATTCCTCTATATCCATAGCGCCGGAGCGCTCCTTTCGCTCGTCTCTACTGACGGCACTTATACCCTTAGAAACTTCCTTCCCCTCATTATATCTTCGCCAACTCTGGCGCATCTATCAACTCACCTTCTCATTTTTTCATTTCCATTCGTCTCTCCTTTCCTAATAGAAAACCTATATCTACCTATGCTCTCGTTGACAGCGGCGCAACCGCTTCATGTATCTCAGAACGTTTCGCCGCTAGACACTCGTTACCTCGTCGTCTTAAAGACACCCCTATACCTATACTAGCAGTAGATGATCGCCCGATTGCCTCTGGACTGATCACCCAGGACGTAGTCACCAATATCTCTGTTGGTACCCACTCCGAGACTCACCCTCTCGCTGTCGTCTCCGTCGGGTACCCCGTAATTCTGGGGCTAGACTGGCTTCGTCGACACAACCCCAACATCGACTGGGCTGAAATGTCCCTCTCCCTCGATTGTTGTGGGCTCTCGCGCTCCCATCCGGTCACTGTAACGGCTAAAGGCTTCGGTCTTAAGCCTACTCTTCCTCATCGCTGGCTCCAACTCTGTCTCTATGCTTGGTTTAGGCTTCGGTCTATCCGGCTCCTCTCTTTCGCCTCCTCGCAGGTTTCCCCCTCTCCTCCTGTCGTGTCGTGCGCCGACGCGTCTCCTCAGACGTCTACCCCTCTCACTCCTCCACTAACCTCATTCCTTTCGTCTTTCGTGCGTTGGACTGGCTTCGGTCGCTCCTCGCCAGGGCTTCACTCCTCTCCTTCACCTCCGGACATTAAATTTATAGGTCCAAAACGTTTTCAGAAGTACGCGAAGTCGGACAAAGACTCTGTCTGCGTCCTCCGCTTCCATCCTACTTCCTCTGCTGCCGTTGTTAACACGACGAGCACCAGCTCTACTCCCTCTTTCGACGACATTGATGACGTCGAACCGCTGGAATCTCCTTCAGATGTAGTACTACTGACTATCTCAAATTTATTCCAGATAAATATCGACCGTTGGGCCGACTCCGTCTTCTCCCCTGCGGAGTTTGACAAACTCCCCCTCATCGGCCTTATGATGTCGATATTGAGCTCGAAGAAGGGAAATCCCCGCCGTTCGGCCCCCTCTATCGTCTCACTCCCGCTGAGCGCGACGCGCTCGCTCAACATATCTCAGAAAACCTCAAGCGCGGACACATTCGACGTTCCACGTCGTCCGCGGCCGCTCCCGTTCTTTTCATCCGCAAAAAGACTGGCGAACTCCGTCTTTGCGTCGATTTCAGAGGTTTGAATTCCATTACTAAAAAAAATCGTTATCCGCTCCCTCTCGTCAACGATCTCCTTGATCGTGTGCAAGGCTGCAAAGTCTTTTCTGTCATTGACCTCAAGTCAGCTTATAGTCACGTACGCATCAAGGAGGGAGATGAGTGGAAGACCGCCTTTCGGACTCCCTTCGGACTCTTCGAACATCTCGTCGTTCCTTACGGTTTAACTAACGCGCCAGCCGCATTTCAATCTTTTATTCAGGATACCCTTCGAGACTTCCTCGACATTTTTTGCGTCGTATATCTAGACGACATTCTTATTTTCTCCCGCTCTCAGGAAGAGCATACTGCTCACGTTTCTAAGGTTCTCGATCGCCTCCGTGACGCTCACCTTTGTGCCAACCCCGCAAAGTGTGAGTTTGACAAGTCCGAGGTCGAGTACCTGGGTTATATCATCAGCGCTGACGGCGTCAAGATGAATCCCAAAAAGCTAGACACTATTTCATCTTGGCCAACCCCCACTTCCGTTAAGGAGGTACAATCATTCCTTGGTTTCACTAACTTCTACCGTCGTTTCATCGACGGCTACTCACGCATTACCCTTCCACTCACCGCCTTAACCCATAAAGGTGTTACTTTTAATTTTTCAGATTCGGCTCGACTCGCGTTTGAAACGCTTAAACAAAAATTCTTCGCCGCGCCTATACTTCGGCACTTCGACCCTCATCGCCCCTCTACCGTCGCTGCAGATGCATCCGACTTTGCTATTTCAGCAGTCCACATGCAGCCCAGACGATGATGGTGTCCTTCACCCCGTCGGTTTCTTTTCGCGAAAGCTCTCTCCCGCGGAAATCAACTACGAAATCCACGACAAGGAGCTTCTCGCTATTGTCGCAGCATTTCGTGACATGCGCGCATGGCTCCTGGGCTCGCCGTACCCAATCGCGGTCGTCACCGACCATAATAACCTTAAGTATTTCATGTCCTCTCAAGTGTTGAATCGTCGCCAAGCGCGATGGTCAATGTTTCTTTCTGACTTTAATTTTACTCTTGCCTGGGGTCCGGGTCATACCAATGTCGCAGACGCTCCGTCTCGTCGCCTGGACTTCATCCCTCAGAAGGGGGATGACACCTACGAGTGCCAGCGCAAAGTCCTTTTAACCCCTGAACATACTAACACTCTCTTTTCTGCTAATTCCACTGACGCTCCTTCCCAATCTATTTCTTCCCTTTCAGCTCATTCACAGGCCCTTACCACGCTCGCCATTGATAACTCAGCGCTCTTGGAGCGTTTCAAGTCCGCGTTTCGCGAGGACAACGAGTGGCGCGAAGCGTTGGTTCAAGGTAGCCCAGACTTTACCACAGAGTCAGGCTTGGTTTTTCATAAAGGCCGTCTCTTCGTTCCTAAACAATTACGCACTGACATTCTTCATTCTCGTCATGACCAACCCTCTGCAGGTCATCCGGGTCGCAACCGCACTCTGGGTCTCGTCTCGCGAGACTACTCCTGGCCTGGCATGAACACTTTTGTTCGTCGCTATGTTGAGGCCTGTGACACTTGTGCGCGTATCAAGACTCCCCGTCACAAACCCTATGGGCTGCTCAAGCCACTCGAAGTCCCCTCTCGTCCTTGGAGAGCCATTACAATGGACTTCGTCGTCAAACTCCCAACATCGCACGGTTATGACTCAATATGGGTAGTTTGCGATCGTCTCACTCGCGCAGCTCACTTCGTACCCTGTCGCGAGGCAATGAGCGCACCTGAGCTCGCATGGTTATTCCTTAATCACATTTTCCGTCTTCATGGACTTCCTGACTCGATCGTTTCCGATCGAGGCTCTCTTTTCGTTTCGCGTTTCTGGAAAGAACTCACCTCTCTCCTTCAAATTAGCCTAGATACGTCGACCGCTTATCACCCCAGACAGATGGTCTCACCGAGCGTACCAACCAGACGCTCGAGACCTACCTGCGTGCGTACTGCTCGTACCAGCAGGATGACTGGGTCGACTACCTGCCTCTCGCAGAGTTCGCGTTCAACAACCTCGAGAACGCTTCTTTGAAACAAACCCCTTTCTTTGCTAACTACGCTTTTCACCCCACTTTTGAACCACAGATCTCCGAACGCTCAACCGTTCCCGCTGCCTCTGACTTAGCAAGCCGACTCGAGCAAATCCATGCCGAATTACGTGCAGAGCTCGAGTTCGCGCAAGCTACACAGTCACGCTACTATGATCAGAAGCGCCTCCCCGCTCCTGAGTTGCAGAAGGACCAACTAGTCTGGCTCCTACGTCGCAACATCAAGACTACTCGTCCCTCAGACAAGCTAGATCACCGACGACTCGGCCCTTATCGTGTCGTTCGTAAGATTGGCCCGTCTTCTTATCTCCTCAACCTTCCTTCTTATCTTTCTCGCCTTCATCCAGTTTTTAATATTTCGCTTCTAGAACCTTACAAGGACCCTTCGGAATTTCATGCTCATTCTGACCCCGAACCCTTTGAACTTTCTGATGACCCCTCTCTTTCTATTCACTCTATTCGCGATTGTCGTAAAATTGGTCACCGTTTCGAATATTTCGTTCACTTTAAGAACCTACCCGATTCTGAAGACTCTTGGCTTCCCCTTTCAGATATTCCCACTACTTACAACGAACTTATAGAGCGTTACCATAGACGACATCCCAAAGCACCTAGACCGCATGCCCTTGTACTCACCCAATCGTTCTCCCTTTCTGATCCAGGCCCCGAGGATCGTATCGCTCCGGTGTCCGCTCCGAGCGATCTACCGTCCGAGAATCGTATCGTGGCGTCCGAGTTGTCTCCGCCTTCGGGTAGGCACCGAGATGGAATGTTCTGGATACGCCCGCTCCCGCTCCTGCTTCTTCGTCTGCAGTGCCCTCTGCTGCACCTCGCCCTGCTTCGCCGCCTCTCGAGCATCAAAACCTGCGCGCTGATTACGTACCACCCACGCGCACTACTACCCGCTCGGGTCGCGTTTCGCGCCCTGCCACTCGCCTTAATTTATGATTCCTCGCACTCATCTCTCAGAAGGGGGATGATGTGAGGGTCAAGGATTACCCTCACCTTTCTACGTTTATATGGATTATTTTCTCTACTTACTTATACCTATCTTCCTGTATGCTTCGTTTCAGATTCCTACTCAAGTTGTACTTAGCCGCTACGCTCACTACGTACTTATGTAAGCACCCGCGCCATCATCCTGTTGCTCGAGGCTTTGTACTGCTCTCTCGTGGAATCAACTCCAATCATTGGCATCTCTCAGTTCTCACTCTCGTCAACTCATCCGGAATCTGGTCTCGTCCATTTCGTACTTCTGGCCTTGCCCGTGACAGGTAACAGGTCTAAGGCGCCTAAGTGCTCGTTTTGGTGACTCCCGACCGAACGCACAGGATCTCTGCTCCAGGCCCGGATGTTGGGTTGTCCTTCCTCGTACGCATACAACCAGTCCAGTGAATTAATTAAAGCATCCTTTCCGATGAACGGGTTTGATCTCATCAATATTGTCACTACTCCACTGTATCGTGTCTTGATCGCGTAGCTATGCAACACAATTATCAACTGACTCCAGAAGAAGCGCCATTGTGTACGATTATGAACGCCCGGGTTTGAATTTGAATGCGCTCGATTTCGCAGATGGCGGCTACGATCCTGAACGTCGCTGTCACAAACTGAGAAGTTATCGAAACAGTTCAATAGCCTCCACCTATGGCATCGATGACGCCCTTGCGTCCGTCATGCCAGAGAGAACTCCTGCAAGTGACCATGGCACTGAGGAATCCAGAAGACGCTCGATGAAGCAGCGTCAAATTTCAGTTTATGAAAGTCTCGCGTCGACGGCGAGGAAGCCATCGATTGATTGCAACGATCAGATAGACCGGTGCGCTCAATACGCCGACACGCAGCCTCCGCTGAGGGCGAAAAGATTCCCTTGACATCGCGAGCCGGAGGCAATTGTGTCCATATGAACGAACCGGAGAGAGATCCAGCGGTATTAATGACGACTCGGGAGGAAGACCGCGACTCGGCGGATGAAGCAATGGGAGACGTGGACCAAGGTAAGTTCAGTGATCTCAGGGCTGTTCCGCGTGATCGGGTAGAGGCTGGGTGATTACCTTATCAAGCTCAAATTCAACCAAGTCTGCGGTGTCTTTAATTGACGAACATTCCTGGCGACTGCCACCATATGACACGAACGACTGTAGCACCACAGGTTTCATTATTCACTGTAAATTAGGGTAAAGTAAAGTAAAAATCGGAGGAATCTACCGACTCCTCCCAATCGGGGTCTTTGGGACCAGGTTGGACGTTGTTTTCGCGGGTCCCATATTGGTTTCCGGGCCAGTACAGTTAGTGATTTGGAGGAGCGAGATTTCGGCGTCGTTACTAAGGACTATCACTGCAGAAAGCGAAGAAAGTTCAATATCCACTCGACCCGTCAACAGAGCGTTCGGCCCGTCCTTCCGCCTTCTCGACCATGTAGCGAGCTTAGGGTCTGATTCGGAATCTTGGGGTCGAAGGGTCGTGGCCCTGGATATCAGTGGGACCAGGGACAGGAGGGTCTTCACCCAGTTCCGTTCGATGCTTTCCGCTTGTAGCTGAATGCTTGCTCCATATCGCACCAGTGCACCAGCTGGTTTGCATGGATTTTGTGCAGTACTATTGTTGTAAGTCAAGTATGACCATACAAATGTCAGACACATTACTCAGGCATGCAACGATGCCACCCACGTGACGCGGTGACGTATCTTGATAAGATCCTGACATGTCGCGACACGTTGAGGATTACGGCGTGGTGAGCTGAGCCACATCACTAGTATAGTGCAATGTTCCACTGTGTCGATATCATATGAAAATTCGCATGTTGCGGCAAAGTTGTCGCGGACTTTGAATTTGGAAATAAGTCTCTGGTTCTAATTTTATTGGCGGCAGTGGGCGTCCCTGGCAATCACCTCGAGGAGTCCCATTCGTCAAACAAAGTTCAGCATCCTGTCTCTCACAGTCCGTGTCAGGCATCGTCGTCGAGTCTTCCGACACGTCGTCGCCGAGCAACAGGCAGCCCAACCGCGACGTGCTGCTCATATTCGCGGAGGCAAAGATTGAGGCTCCTAAGTGCTCGTTTTGGTGAACGATCGAGTGCGCCGCATGTCGCTGTCACGGCAAAGGATTTCCTCTCCAGGCCCGTCTTGGGCTGTCCTTCCTCGTACGCATACATCCTCCTTTCAATCCAATACCACCATCGACTAACCAACTGCATCCCAACCCATTTACTCCTCCTCCCCACACAGAACCAACCCCGACAAGCTCCCCATCGACACGCGCCAGCATGCGCTCAGATATCGACATCGACATGGATGATGACGACGGCCTGTTATCCCCTCCTATCCCTAAACGCAAAGCCGACGACAGTCCTGCCAATCGCAGGGCACCCAAGCTTCCTCGATTGCATCTCAGTACATCTCAGCCACCTCAACCGCGGATCATTACCTTCATCGAGTGGCACCGACAACGTGGGTTCGGCGGGTCCGTCGCGCACACAGCCTGCAGCTGCTTCGTCGTCATCGGCGCGCGTTTTGCCCCCTCCGCGGCCCAGGGCGCGAGCACAAGTTAGGACCGGCGAGTGGAACCTCCGGCTCAGACTCTATCGAATTCGGTGGAACGCTTTCACAAGTCGTTCAAAGGGTCAATGCGAAGGAGAAGGAAAAGGAAAAGGAGAAGCAAAAGCAAAAGGAACAGGCGACACAACCACGTCGTCCAGCACTGGGGACCGCTCGCAAACGGACTTGCAAACCCACAAATGTTCATAGGATTTCCACTGCTACTCTTTTACGGGGTGCACAAAGTCTAGTGAGTACGATTCATCATCGGGGTCATCTGTTGGCGATCCTAGGATTTACACATTTCTACATGAATATTCGCTCACTCTGTCGTGCTCTTGCGACTAAAGGTGACTCGGCGAATGACTCTCCAGCTAGGACACGTATCAGACCGAAAAAGAAACGTAGGGGCCCTCCTTTTATCGTGCTCTGGCTTATGTTATTTACCTTCCTATCCCCCCTCTCTTCCTCTTTCACAGAACTCCGTCTCAATCTCGACGGAGCAACTGCCCGTTCTCGTCCCCTCGACACGGTCAGGAACCGGGAAGAAGTAATCGAACTGACCGATTCGTCCTCGGCTGCTAGTCGTCCTCGTCCATATCAAGCTTCTAATACGCGAGGTGGAGCTGGGTCTGCGGCTACACTTGCAGCGAATAAAAACGATCCGATCATTATCACGAGCGGGTCCGAGGATGACTGGTTGGGACCAAGTCAGACTCAGACTCGGCGGAATAGGAATAGACCACCGGCATCGACCCAGAGCAAGGATGGACCTCGTTCCAAGACTGGTTCGCGTGCTCCACCACCTCCTGGGGCGGACGTTATTTCGCTTACAGATACTGATGAGGATGTTCCTCCGAGATCTGCGCCGGTGCCTACGCCACCGCGCCCGCACCGTCCTCATATGTATAGATCCACTGCCAAAGATCGCGTCCCCCCACCCACACGCGTCTCCCAACCGGTCCCCGCAATTCCAGTTCCCCCACCTCCTGCACCCACACCAGTCGCCCACCAACCCCCCCGAAGACTCGAAAAAGAAACAACACGACCATTACCAGACTCGGACCCAGATGCACCACCAGAACCCTCATACGATTCTCCACCCGACGACATGGACGGCGGAGCGTTCGCCCACTTTGACTTCGGTGCTGCTGATGACGCTCAGATTGGTGAACTGGACGGCGGTGTTGATTTAGTCCCAAGCCCTGGACCAGAGACAGGCGTGGGTGCAGAAGGACGTGTTGGTTCTCCCGTTGTTATAACTTTCGGTAAGGCTTCTGGATCTTTGTCTGCGTCTGCACCAGTAAATGCGCCTCCGCCTCATCGATCCGAGGATGGGAGTCTCCCCGCTTGGAGACCACACGACACCCCCTTCTCCTTCTGGGGTACCTTCGACAACACCACCCTTCGACACCGCCCCGCAGCCCGAAGGTGCGGAGTTGGACGCGCACGTACATGCGCCTCGATTCGGCGATGCAAGAGTCCCTGCTGGAGATCGTACGACACCTCCTTCTCTTCCGGGAGTACCTTTGACAACGCCCGAAGACGCGCTGTTCGACTCGTACATAAACATGGAAGGACCCGATGCTGTCGACGATCGGGGGACGGAAGAGGCTAAGGTCGGCGGTGGGCCGATGTGACTGGCACAGAAATGGAGGCGGAGAGTGCGGTGGGAGGGAGAATACCGGAGAACGGACGTGCAGGCCGACGTGGATTCTTCGGTGACTGCTGCCGAGGTCCAGATTCACGAGGCAATGATGTCGAGTCGTCAGCGCGCGAACAACGTTGGTGAGCGGGAGGGTGGTGGCCATGGATTCTCGGTGGCTACTGCCGAGGTCCTGATTTCCAAGGCAATGATGTCGAATTTTGAGCGCGAGAACAACGTCGGTGAGCGGGAGGGTGATAGCCTCATCGACAGAGGTGGGGATGTGAATATGGAGATTGAAGAAGGCGAGGTGGACCCGAACGATATGCCAGGGAAACCAAGGACACCAAGGACACCAGAAACACCAGAGAGTGGGGAGATCGTGAGTGGGGAAAGTGCTATTGGTACCCAGGTATCCGGATCTGGGTGTGGTTCTTCGGCAGCCAGCTCAGGTTGAAACGCAAGGCCAAGGACAACCGAGTATCACCCGACCTCTCTCATATCTCCCACCCTGCTCCCACCAGACTCGGGCCAACCCCTACAATTCCCGATCTATCCCACCCTGTTACCTCCACGTCGTCATCGTCGTCACCTGCGTTGATCCACCCAGCTACCTCTTCCACCTCGACCGCGCCCTCCAGCGCCGACGCCAACTCTTCAATACATGCCTCGTTCCTCCAGCGCCTCCAATACCGGAGCGCCTCCCCAATCCGGTCGCTGACTCATGCGCGCTCGTCCTGCCAGATATCTCCTCGTACAAAGGTATCAGGTTCAAGCGCGCACCCCATGAGGCCCGTGAGAACTCGTTTTTCTCGAGAGTTCTCGGTGGGATGCGATCTCTGCGGAAGGGTCAAGTCGATGCGGGGAGGGAGAGGAGAGGGAGAGGAGAGGGAGGATGGTGGGTGTATCTACAGATGCGCCCGTGCCTTTGCCTGTGCCCGTGCAGTCGCCGTCAGGTATTGTTGAGCCTGTCCGGGATTCTGTGATGTTGGACGAGACGGTCGGTTTGGCGGATGTACACCCTGGAGAGCTGGAGCATTCGTCTTTGTCTTGTCTGCGATGCAGCTATTCCGCGAGGGCCGTCGCCGTCACCGTCGCCCTCGCCACTGTTGCTGCCTCGAACAGACCGTCGCTCATGCTCGGGAGAAACAGGGTGCTTTGTCGGATGCCCAGCCTCCGATTCAGTCTTCGATGGAGGAGGTTCGCCCTGTGGCAGTGCCAGAAGAACGACTGCCAGATTCTGTCCAAGCGATTCAGTCGTCTGTTCAAGCAATGCAGTTGCCATCTCACGCATTACGTGCATCGCAATCCTCAGCAGGCATCACAACCTCAGCAGGCATCACAACCTCATCAAGCGTCACAATCTCTCATGGCCCCAACTCCAAGTCGCCCTGTCATCGCCCCACCCCGTGTGCCGCGCATACATACTCCTGTCAACCTGACTGATGCTATTGATCAAGTCCGGAAGGACCGGCTGAAGGTGGTTGAGAATGGGGATGGGAGTGGGGGTCGGTCGAAATCTGGCCCTCCTCCTGGTGTGGCGAAGACGGGTGCTGCTGTTGCTCCCACTGGTGAGCGCGCTATCGGTGAGTTACTTTTTTCTTTTCGTCTCTTCATCCCCTTTAGGTATATGCTGATGTGGCTCGGTCTAGGTGGGGAGATCAGTGGTGACAGACATCTACAGCTCAAGTCCCATCGCCAACACAGGCACGGGCACAGTCACCAGTCACGAGCCTCGACACCCGGGTCCCTTGGTAGACCTCCAAGCTTGGAGAGCATCCGTTCGTTACTCGCCAGACGTGCTCATCCTCCGAGCCAACTCTCCCAATCCACCCCTGCCGTGGCCTCCCACCTGAACGCAGCTGTCCGTTCTGTCGATACCAGCGACACCCATTCCTCAGCAGGCAGCAGTGTGGGTGGGAACAGAATCACGCCTCCTTCTCGCTCGAGTAACGCTGGCAAGAGTCCCAACACAAGAGGTCACCCGCCCTCGGTTCCTTTCGAGGCGTTCATCTCGCCTGTACACCGCAGGAGCGCCAAAGACCATGCCCAAGACCAGGACAAAGGAAAAGGAGGAGACCGCGAAGTAGATGATCCCAGTGTGTCGCCCACTGCCTCGCGCACGCGCGTCAGTGGTGTCGGTGGGAGGCATTCGACGGGTTCGGGAGGCAGCGACTTAGGTCGCCTCGAGACGAGCGCAGGCAGTCGGCGTCGGCGGCTTTTGAGGCGTGCATTGTTAGGTCCCCGCCGACTGGCACTGCTGGTGCTGGTGATGCTCAAGTTGTACAATCGTTGCCGGAGTCACCTGGGCTGGAGAAGTTCTCGGAAGGCCCAGCATCGTTGTCTTCGCCGACTCCGCCGCCGGTCTTCCTCCGCGCGCCTCGGAGACGAAACCAGCTGTGGGCCAAGCCGATCCACAACCTGTCGCGTTAGCGATTGGAGCAGAGGCGATAACCGCCCGGGCGATGTTCGTTCTGATTCTTCGCCTACTGTGGACGAGCGGATACTTTCTGCGCGGACACAACAGGCTGAGAATGAGCGTGATGATGGTGCTGATCAGCTGTTGGACCTGGCTTCCGTTCATTTGGAACAGGCAGAGCGGGTTGAGGAAGTTCCACCTGAACACACGCAGACTGAAGTCATGGTAGATGTCCCTATGGATACCACTGGCGATGTGAATGAAGTACCGGTGGATAATCAGGTACGTAGCATACATGCGGGTTCTTCGTGCGTTTTCTGAGCCGTGCCATCTGGTTAGTTTGAGGAGCCTGTCGCAGATGTTGCTATGGATGTGGTTGACGAACTGGAAGAGCTCTCGCAGGCGACACAGCAGGTAACGTTGAATGCTACCCATGCTGGCCCTGGTCAAGTAAACGAGGAAATTGTGGTGTGTATTCACGTTCGTATGGACACGTGTGGTCACCGATCTGTCTCATGCATGCACATGCTACAGAGCGAAAGCGAAATTATGTTCGATGCGAGCCATGATGCGCCTAAAGCCCATGCTGCCAAAGCTTTCGCACTGCCTCACAGTGGATCCATTACTCCGAATCTTATCCTTCCCGAAGACGAGGACGCCACGTCAGATGCGGGCCCCGACATGC
Source organism: Melanogaster broomeanus (assembly GCA_014904935.1). Taxonomy (NCBI): domain Eukaryota; kingdom Fungi; phylum Basidiomycota; class Agaricomycetes; order Boletales; family Melanogastraceae; genus Melanogaster; species Melanogaster broomeanus. The sequence goes on along the minus strand of MU123789.1, from coordinate 94,691 downwards.
AGGTTTCGTTCGATGCAAACCACGATGCGCCCGAGGCAGATGGTGCTGAAGCTTTTCTGCTGCCTCACGGCGGGCCAACTACTCCGAACCTCAGTCTCCCCGAAGACGATGAATCGATGTTCTCAATTGCTGCTGTTGGTGCAGAGGAGCCCGGTTCGCAATCCATCCCAGAGGAAGCAACGGAGGCGACACGTGTTCGCCGCCGACGTATTGTTAGACGGACAGTGGAGTCTGAAAGCTCCGAGGCCGAGACGGAGGAGTGTGCTGCCATTCTCAATGGTATCGATGGAGCTGAGGTGGACGTAAGTGCCTAGTATGCACTGCGACTTTCTGTCTTTTTACTGATTTTATTGGGTCCAGATTGAGGAACAGCCTGTTGCTTCGTCTAGCAGCAGCAGGACTGCATCGTCGACGTCGCTTTCCCGACCTTCATCACCCCCACGAAAACCACGTGTAAGACTACGGTCCGGCTCCTTAGAGGTCGACACCTTGGACATTATCAGAACAGCACCCCATCTCTCAGACCAACCCACACCCGAACCTGTTTCAGAATCCCACCGCGAATACCGCGTTGTCACGTGGCAGTCGTATGTCGCCGAGCAGCAAAACCGCCCGCCCGAGTTCAAGCTTGCGAAGGATCTTCCGCACTCGCTACAAGACCACATGAACGCGCTTCCTGCTCAATACCGCAATTCGGACGCCGGGAGAAAGGTGTTCGAAGCTGTTATCCGGCAGGCGACGTTCGACGAACCTGATGCACCCCCGATCGAGCTCTTCGACAATGGCATCGGGGACGAGGTGACGCCTGAATGGGAGTTTGTTTATACGAATGAGATGTGGTACGGCGAGGACGTTCCGCCACCTGACATCAAGAACGTCCAGAGCTGCGGGTGCGTCGGTAAATGTGACCCGAAGTCGAAGACGTGTGGGTGTGCGAGGAAGCAGTTGGAGTGGCTGCAGAGTTACATCGACGCGGATATCCTCCCTGCGACGTGGCCTGGGTCGCCTTTCGTGTATGACCACAAAGGGATCTTGCAGCGGCCGGATTGCCCTATCTTCGAGTGCAATCAGTTTTGTTCTTGTGATGAGGACTGTCCGAATCGGGTATGTTTTTTTGTTTACATTTTGGTTTCTGTGATATGTTGTTGATAGCACGTGGATAGGTGGTGCAGAATGGTAGGAAGTGGCCTGTCCACATTATTAAAACGATGCACAAGGGCTGGGGTAATGTGCTATCTTCTGTATCGATGGGCGTCTTACTGACATATTTGAAGGCGTCTTTGCTGGCGGGAAGAAAATTCCGAGGGGATCATACCTTGGCATCTATGCCGGCGAGTTGTTGACGGAGCAGGAAGGCGAAAAGCGCGGAAAGTACGTATGAGGAGCCAGTCGGTGTCTGTTTTGCTCATTCGTTCATGGCTAGATACTATGACATCTATGGACGGACATATCTGTTTTCCATCGACTTCCACCACCTGCAATTGGGGATGGAAAATCCCGACGACTGGGACAACCTTTACGTCGTCGACGCGTACCACGCCGGAAACGTGAGTGAAATACTACGGATATTGTGGATGATGGCACCCTTGGCTGACATAATGCAATCTGGAATGTAGTTCACGCGCTTTCTGGTAATGTTTTCTGTCACGCTGCACTTCGCTAGCTATGTTAGCTGACCCTCTGGTAAAGAATCACAGCTGCGATCCGAATTGCAAGATTTTCCCCTGCTACGTTAACGATGCGGACGTTGAGAAGCCAATGCTGGCCGTGTTCACGATTCGAGATGTGGAGCCATGGGAAGAGCTTTGTTTCTCCTACTATGGGGATATTGAGGTCAGTAGGATGTGATCGTAATACGTTGCCGGTGCTGATGTTTTACTTATTCAGGAGAAAACGGAGATCATTGAGCAGGGGAGGCAGGCAGGGGAGGAGCCGTCGGCGAGAGAGCAGGCGGTGTACGCGACGTTGTCATTGTGAGGCCGACAACTGCATTGGTCGGTTATTTAGTTGAACGCTCCGCTCCGGAGCGCGCCGGGCGGGTGGTTTGATAGACCAGTTTGAATGATCGAAGCTGTATGTATTGTGGTAACTTCTCGCTATTATGATGATTTTTGGTTTCTCGGGTGGCCCACGAAGGTGAGCAACATCGTTGCGAATTGACAACGGGGCGGTGTCAACACACGTTTGGTGAATGCCAGAGATGTGCACCTGATTCTGGCTAAGTAATGCAAGAAGTACAGTAGTTATCATAAGCCAATGTTGCAAGATCCACTGGCACAGTAACTTGGTGACTGATTGGTGGTAGTTATGACAGATGTATTGCAATACTCCAATGCAGTATACTAGTTGCAAGAATCTTGCAAATCTCTGCAATACTTCTAGTCCGTGAATATCGAATGCTGAGGCATATGCAACAAAGGGTGGTGATTGCATCAAAGCAGTAGATACAAGGAACGACACTAAGTACTAGCGAGGGTGAAGGGCTTTCCGGCCCGAAGCACTGTCTGCACTGGGGCAAGCGAGCTGCGATCCCATCCGTGAAGGAGTCTGCGACGCGCGAGGTGAAGCTCGATCCCAGGAAAGAAGGAGCAGGTACTTACTATGTGTCAGCGAGCAGGGGGTGTGGCATGTTGTGTGAGCTGCTCGATGGCGTCTGGGCGCGTCCACGAGGTAGGGAGCTAGGATTAGTGCGTGTTTGCACAGGTACTGTACTAATACGATCGATTCGTCTGTCAAGGCCTCACACTCGAAGCTGTGGATGGGAGCCTGGCTTAAGACCCCAAATTAGCACAAGTGTGACATCATATGTCTAAAATTAACACTACCCTCAGAGCATAGCGGTAACAGGGGCTACAAACTCCTCTCAATTCCTCTCATACTCCCATTACCCGTCATGGATGGTCCATCATCGCCTGCTACTACTATTAGAGCGATCAAAGAAACTGGTCGCTCCGTCGTCGATGCCTTGTTCAAATACAGAGCAAGGGTCAAGAATGCGTCCAAGTCATGTGGTAGACTGAACGAGAAGGTCCAATTCATCAACGCTCTCGCGATTCTTGCTGAGAGGTACGTGAGCAGGGTGCCCACGAGCATGGCGCCATATAGCTTTTGCATGTCCTGGATCGATGACAAGAGCCCTGCTGCGCTCTACAAGAACGAGTTGGACAAGCTCATGAAGAACCTGTCTCCAAAGCAGAATGTCGGTTGGATGAAATCCCTCAAAAGGCAACGGCCTTTGAAGAAGTCCAATAGTATCAATGCCGTGATCGAATCATTCGAGTGGTTTATAGAATCACTTAACCTCACGGTCATTTTGAAGAACGCGTTAGTTATCCCGTACTCCCAACTTGGTCAAATTTCCAAAGCCGAGCGGTTGTACCCAACTGGGGATGCCTTGAGTGCCATTTCGAGGCAAGTCGAGCACCAACGTGCCGGCAAGTATGTTTGATTTCTAGCCTGTCATTATTTGATAACGAGCGTCGCAGGCGAAGAAGCTCAGGCGAGCTGAGCTGTTCTGCCCAATTGGGGATGCCTTGAATGCCATTCGATCGAGACAAGTCGAGCGTCAACGCGCTGGTAAGTCCGTTTGATTCCTAGGCTGTCATTGTTTGATAACGAGTGTCGCAGGCGATGAACTCCAGAAGATGTACATTTGGATGGATGCCATTAACTGCACCACCGAGTACGAGACTACTCTAGGGCAACGACAAGATGAAACGTGCAAATGGCTGTTTGATTTGGAGAGATATTCCGATTGGTGCTGCTCTCGAAATGCATTCCTCCGGCTGTGTGGAAAGCGTGAGTGTTGTGCACCTGTTCTCTTCCTCAAACTCTGACTCGAAAACAAAATTCCTTGTCCAACAGCTGGATCAGGAAAATCAGTGCTGACGTGAGTATGTGCTCTATGATCTGAGCGGGTTCCAAATGAAGCTCGTGTTGGGTTTAGATCCACTGTCATCGAGAACTTATCGAAGACAGAGACCGACGGTGGTGTTCTCGCCTACTTCTACTGCAATTTCCGGGTGGAGCGTTCAACCCACGTGTTCGAAGTCATCCGATCCCTCGTCACCCAACTCCTTGTGAAGTCTGACAAAGATTGGTTGCCATTGTTCGACGACCTTGTGAAACGCAAGTCGAACTGCGAACCGCCTCCCGTCGACCTGAAGATACTCTACCCCCTTCTTCTGAAGGCCCTCCAACTACACAACCGAACCGGTCCTCGTCATCGATGCACTTGACGAGTGCAATGACTACGTCGAACTGGCTCTGCTCTTGACACGCCTTCACAATGAAGGAAACTGTAGAGTGTTCGCTACAAGCTCGACGTCTTCGGGATGCACCGAAGACCTTTAGCGATCTTCCTATCATAGATCTTGATGACATGAGTGCTGAGACGCAACGCGACATGAAGCTGCATGTTGAGAAGGAGGTTGCTAAGCATGAGAAGCTGGCCCATCTCCATGATGTAATCGCCCCCTCGTTGCTGGAGAACGCCGACGGGATGTAAGTCGTATATCTCCATAGTCGCATCGTAACTAAAATGAGGACTTTGCAGGTTTCGGTGGGTGCAATGCCAGCTGGACAGACTTCGGAACTGCCGCACGATAAACGATGTCCATAAAGTACTTGCCACATTTCCAAGCAGACTCCGTCAAACATATGACAGAATTCTTTCTGACATCAACGAGAATGAATTCGATGGAAAGATAGTGAAGAGCGCCCTGCTTTGGCTTGTGGGCGCCCGGAAGCCACTTAGCCAGCGCGCACTCGTTGAGGCAGTGACTTTCGACATGCAGGACGAGCTCCTTCCTGGTGAAGAGATCCTTGATATCTGTCGGGGTCTAGTCAGCTACGATAAAACAGATGGCGGTGTGTCACTGTTGCACTTTAGCGTGAAGGTGAGTGTTTGGTTTTGAGTAAAATAAATGGCTCACTGAAACTTGGCACTGGTAGGAATACCTTTTCGACGAACACCTCCGCACGGGCGCCCATAGTAGCCAGTACCACTTCTCATCGACCATCGCCCACAAACACCTAGCAAAACTCTACAACGACTATTCCCGTACTTTCCAGACGACTTCGCCACAGCATGAAATGGGCGGCGTGTTCAAGTCATTGCAGGTCGGAACCTTACAAGATTACATGGAGAATTTCGGGAAAGATCATTTAAGTCTGCTGCAGAAACCGAGGAACTTCCGCACGAACCAATGCAATCCATGCCAACACTCCAGGAGACTCAATCTCAATAGTATTCACTAGAGAGACGATGAACACGAGAGCAAGTTGAATAGCTAGAGAGTCCTTGGCACGCACGTAGTCATACTGTACCCAGTACGCCCATCGGCACCGTAATGCCACTGACATGGGAGACCAAGAGGTTCACCAGTATTACGCCCATACCGCGCTATGTAGCCTGTTGCCTGATCATCCACACCGATAAATAGCCACATATCCAATGTGATTGTACGACATACTCCCAGTTGTTATTTATACCTCGAATGCGATGGGCTTTCTTGATCACGAGTCTCTTGTTTTCTTAGACCTGTCGAGCTTGCAATTCATCGGAAACTCCAGACGACACAGGGAATCCAATCAAACTAGATCAAACTATCCATGATGTCACCGAATGCAGAATCATCATGTTTCACCTCGATCTCGATCTCGATACAAGATCAACACTCGGTGCTCATGATCAATCAAGGACGCATATTCTCCTCCAGATACGCCACGAACTTTTCCGCCACCCTTTCCTCGTTCCAGTCCACCGCGCCTTTCTCCGTCGTGCCGAGTGTGATCGCGCGCTTGTGCAGGGCCACAAATTGGCACTTCAGGCGTTGGAGCTCGGAGAGGGTGATGGTTTGCGGCGGGAGAGTTATGCGGGGCCGGTTCGTCGGCGAGAGGGAGAGCGTGCGGGTGCCTCTGAGGGAGCCTGAGCTCGCTTGTTCAGAGAGGAGGGCTGCAACGAGGGAGGCTGCCGTGCTCTCGAGGGTGCGCAGCGCGTCCGTGGGGGCTTTGGCGACCTGTAAAGCGGGTCGACGTCAGTTCGGCGGTGAAATATCGCTGATGTGAGGGCACGGTGTGTACGCACAGCCTGCGTTCCTGTGTTGGGAGGCTTTACCATCCCCGCCGTTGCTGCGCGCCAGATGTCGTCGGCAGGCACGTCTGCGTCCGTCCAGGATACGGTGAAGAGGGGCGAGTCCCAGCGAACCATGGAAGAAGGTTCTTCATAACGCTGGATAAGGTTGTCGAGGCTGCAAACAGGGCGATTTTAACGAGAGCGACACGAGGGGCAGCATGACAGCGCAGCCCTACGTTTCAGGTGCATAAGTACGGCCGTCTTCGCGCGTCGTGTTCCACTCTTTACGTTGTTCTGGTGGCCCAAGCACATACACCTACTTCTCTCTCGGGTCAGGACCGCTTCACACGAGCCGTCGTTGTCACAGATCGGGGGATCAGAGTCACGTCGAACAAAATACACACCGTACAGACCTTCATTTCTCGTGCATGTCACGGGCAAGGACACGGGAGTTTCGGCGGAATGACGTGCGAGGACGCGGGCCGAGTCGAACAGGAGGGTCCCGAGTGATCATGAATACCAATAACACCTGAGACAAGGACGAATATGTACGAAGGACCAGAGTTGACAAATATGCGCAAACAAATTTACCCTGTGCACTGGGATATGCCACACAGTGAGAACCAGTGTAATGCGCATCACTCGCAGCATATTATGGGTTACCGGTTACCTGTGTCTGATCGCTGGTAGTACCTGTCAGTGTTACTTCGCATGTCGTACTTCGGTTACCGCTGCATGGAATGTAGCGAAAAAAGTCCTGGCGTGGCCGAAAGGCGCCATGCTTGGCCAGCCAGTTTGGTGGCATGAACCTTGCTTCATGGGTACATCATCATCACAATCTCTAGTGACTCGTTGTGGCGAGACAGTTTTGATGGGAACAGTCCGATTCTATGCTGTCAGAGTGACTCCCACAACGGCGATTTCGACTGCACCAGATAACGACGCACTGTTGCCCACATCAGCTCACATGATTACTAGCCCTTCCGTGGCTTCGCTCTCGACACTTCCAGGAACTTGTGTGTACAGATCAACCTCTCACCGCGTACAGCCACCACCAACTATATCATTTGTCCAGCTTCCCCGTCGCCGACCTGACCAGAACATTGGGCGCAATGAGTTGGGTGAAGATCAACATGTTCCACTGGCACATCACCGACAGTCAGAGTTTCCCCCTCATGATCGCTCAATACCCCGAACTCGCCACCAACGGCGCCTACTCTGCCGACGAGATGTACAGCGAAGATGACATGCAATACATCGTCGAATATGCTGCTGCAGTATGTTCCCTACTTGTTTCACGGAAAGATTACGTGCTAAACTCTTTGTAGCGTGGTATCGATATCATGCTGGTGTGTATCACTTTTGGGCAATGTTAGTCCATAGATTACTTACGAGGAGACAGGAAATCGACACCCCTGGACACACCGCCATCATTGGTACAACCTACCCCGACTATGTCGCGTGTTTCGACGCGACTCCTTGGTCGACCTACGCCAACGAGCCCCCCGCTGGCCAATTGCGCTTCGCTCTTCCCGAAGTTATGAACTTCACTGCGTCTCTGCTGAGCAGCGTTGCAAAGACCTCCCCTCCTACTACTTCAGCACCGGAGGAGACGAGCTCAACATGAATTGCTATGCCGACGACTACCCGACCCAGCAGCAGCTCAACGCCACCAACACGACTCTGAACGGAGCGCTGAACTCGTTCACAGAGACGACTCACGGAGCCCTGATTGCTGAAGGCAAGACGCCTGTAGTGTGGGAAGAGATGGTGTTGAACTGGAACATTACGTTGTCGAACGGAACGATCGTGATGTGAGTACCGTTTGCGCCATGGGAAGACTTGGGAAACTGATGGCACGCAGGGTCTGGATCTCGTCTGAGGATGCTGCTGCAGTAGCCGAAAGGGGATTCCGGATCCCTGAAGCATTCAGTGCGTACCGGTATATCGCGCTGCAGAACGATTCAACGGGAGAGGGGCCGTTGCACAAATACTTCTTGGGAGAGAAGTTGCATGGTGCAGGCGCAGACATCTCCACTGCCAACATGTATCTTGCCGAGGATCGGGTGAGTGACGCCCAATTGCTATAACCCGTTATTTTATGAGTCTGGTAGGTATTGTGTTGGGAATTTGTTTCAAAACGCGGAGGCTCATGGATTCTGCACTACTAATTTTATTGGCGGCAGTCGGTGTCCCTGGCAATCACCTCGAGGAGTCCCGTTCGTCAAACAAAGTTCAGCATCCTGTCTTTCACAGTCTTGTCCGGCCTAGTCGTCGAGTCTTCTGACACGTCGCGACGTGCTGTTCATATTCGCGGAGGCAAAGATTGAAGCTCTTAGGTGCTCGTTTTGGTGAACGATCGAATGCACCGCATGTCGCTGTCACGACAAAGGATTTCCTCTCCAGGCCCGTCTTGGGCTGTCCTTCCTCGTACGTATACGCCCTCCTTTCAATCCAATACGACAGTCGACTAACCAACTGCATCCCAACCCATTTACTCCTCCCTACACAGAACCAACCCCGACAAGCTCCCCATCGACACGCGCCAGCACGCGCTCAGATATCGACACCGACATGGGTGATGACGATGGCCTATTATCCTATCCCTAAACGCAAAGCCGACGACAGTCCTGCCAGTCGCAGGGCACCCAAGCTTCCGCGATTGCATCTCAGTACATCTCAGCCACCTAACTGCGGATCATTACCTTCGTCGAGTGGCACCGACAACGTGGGTTCGGCGGGTCCGTCGCGCACACAGCCTGCAGCTGCTTCGTCGTCATCGGCGCGCGTTTTTCCCCCTCCGCGGCCCAGGGCGCGAGCACAAGTTAGGACCGTGAGTGGAACGTCTGGCTCAGACTCTATCGAATTCGGTGGAACGCTTTCACAAGTCGTTCAAAGGGTCAGTGCGAAGGAGAAGCAAGAGGAACAGGCCACGCAACCACGTCGTCCATCACTGGGTACTGCTCGCAAGCGGACTTGCAAACCCACGAACATTCACAGGATTTCCACTGCTACTCTTTTACGGGGTGCACAAAGGTCTAGTGAGTACAATTCATCATCGGGGCCATCTGTTGGCAATCCTACGATTTACACATTTCTAAATGAACATTCGCTCACTCTGTCGTGCTCTTGCGACTAAAGGTGACTCGGCGAATGACCCCAGCTAGGACACGTATCAGACCGAAAAAGAAACGTAGGAGCTCATATATCCTCCTTTTATCGTGCTCTTGCTTGTGTTATTTACCATCCTATGCCCCCTCTCTTCCTCTTTCACAGAACTCCGCCTCAATCTCGACGGAGCAACTGCCCGTTCTCGTCCCCTCGACACGGTCAGGAACCGAGAAGAAGTAATCGAACTGACCGACTCGTCCTCAGCTGCCAGTCGTCCTCGTCCATATCAAGCTTCTAATACGCGAGGTGGAGCTGGGTCTGCGGCTACACTTGCAGCGAATAAAAACGATCTGATCATTATCACGAGCGGGTCCGAGGATGACTGGTTGGGACCAAGTCAGACTCAGACTCGGCGGAATATGAATAGACCACCAGCGTCGACCCAGAGCAAGGATGGACCTCGTCCCAAGACGGGTTCGCGTGCTCCAGCGCCTCCTGGTGCGGACGTCATTTCGCTTACGGATAGTGATGAGGATGTTCCTTCGAGATCTGCGCCGGTGCCTACACCATCGCGCCCCGCACCATCTCATATGTATAGATCCACTGCCAAAGATCGCGTCCCCCCACCCACACGTGTCTCCCAGCCGGTCCCCGCAATTCCAGCCCCCCCCCCCCCCTCCTGCTGCACCCACCCACCAACCCCCCCCGAAGACTCGAAAAAGAAACACCACGACCATTACCAGACTCGGACCCAGATGCACCACCAGAACCCTCATACGCTTCTCCACCCGACGACTTGGATGGCGGAGCGTTCGCCCACTTTGATTTCGATGCTGCTGATGGCAGTGGTGAACCGGATGGCGGTGTTGATTTAGGCCCAAGCCCTGGACCAGAGACAGGCGTGGGTGCAGAAGGACGTGTTGGTTCTCCCGTTGTTATAACTTTCGGTAAGGCTTCTGGATCTTTGTCTGCGTCTGCACCAGTAAATGCGCCTCCGCCTCATCGATCCGAGGGTGGGAGTCTCCCCGCTGGAGATCACACAACACCCCCCTTCGACACCGCCTCGCAGCCCGAAGGTGCGGAGTTGGACGCGCACGTACATGCCCCTCACGCGAGACAGGCTCGGTCTAGGTGGGGAGGCGGGTACATCTCAGGGGGGTGACCAGAGACATCTTACACCTCAAGTCCCATCGCCAACACAGGCACAGTCACGAGCCTCGACACCCGGGTCCCTTGGTAGACCTCCAAGCTTGGAGAGCATCCGTTCGTTACTCGCCAGACGTGCTCATCCTCCGAGCCAACTCTCCCAATCCACCCCTGCCGTGGCCTCCCACCTGAATGCAGCTCAAGACTCCCAACTCAAGACGTCACCCGCCTTTAGCTCCTTTCGAGGCGTTCATCTCGCCTGTACACCGCAGGAGCGCCAAAGACCATGCTCAAGACCAGGATAAAGGAAAAGGAGGAAACCGCGAAGTAGATGATCCCAGTGTGTCGCCTGCTGTCACGCGCACGCGCGTCAGTGGTGTCGCTGGGAGGCACTCGACGGGTTCGCGGAGGCAGCGACTTAGGTCGCCTCGAGACGAGCGCAGGCAGTCGGCGTCAGCGGCTTTTGAGGCGTGCATTGTTAGGTCCCTGCCGATTGACATTGCTAGTGTTGGTGATGCTCGAGTTGTACAATCGTTACCGAAGCCACCTAGGCTGGAGAATTTTTCGGAAGGCCCAGCATCGTTGTCTTCGCCGACTCCGCCGCCGCTTCCTCCTCCAATTCCTCCGCGCGCCTGAGACGAAACCAGCCGTGGGCGACGCGATGCAAGCCGATCCACAGCCTGACATGTCAGCGATTGGAGCAGAGGGTGATAGCCGCCAGAGCGATGTTCGTTCTGATTCTTCGCCTACTGTGGACGAGCGGATGCTTTCTGCGCGGAGACAACAGGCTGAGAATGAGCGTGATGATGGTGCTGATCAGCTGTTGGACCTGGATTCCGTTCATTTGGGACAGGCCCAGAGGGCTGAGGAAGCCCTACCTGAGCACACGCAGACTGAAGTCACGGTAGATGTCCCTATGGGTACCACTGGCGATGTGAATGAAGTACCGGTGGATAATCAGGTACGTAGCATACATGCGGGTTCTTCGTGCGTTTTCTGCGCCGTGCATCTGGTTAGTTTGAGGAGCTTGTCGCAGATGTTGCTATGGATGTGGTTGACGAGCTGGAAGAGCTCTCGCAGGCGACACAGCACGTGACGTTGAATGCTGGCCCTGATCAAGTAAACGAGGAGATTGTGGTGCGTACTCACGTTCGTATGGACACGTGTACAGGTCACAGATCTGCCTCATGCGTGCACATGCTACAGAGCGAAAGCGAAATTATGTTCGATGCGAGCCATGATGCGCCTAAAGCCCATGCTGCCAAAGCTTTCGCACTGCCTCGCAGTGGATCAATTACTCCGAATCTTATCCTTCCCGAAGACGAGGACGCCACGTCAGATACGGGCCCCGACATGCAGGTTTCGTTCGATGCAAACCACGATGTGCCCAAGGCAGATGGTGCTGAAGCTTTTCTGCTGCCTCACGGCGGGCCAACCACCCCAGATCTCATTCTCCCCGAAGACGATGGAGCGATGTTCTCAACTGTTGCTGTTGGTGCACAGCAGCCCGGCTCGCAATCCATCCCAGAGGAAGCAACGGAGGCGACACGTGTTCGCCGCCGACGTATTGTTAGACGGACAGTGGAGCCTGAAAGCTCCGAGGCCGAGACGGAGGAGTGTGCTGCCATTCTCAATGGTATGGATGGAGCTGAGGTGGACGTAAGTGCCTAGTATGCACTGCGACTTTCTGTCTTTTTACTGATCTTATTGGGTCCAGATTGAGGAACAGCCTGTTACTTCGTCTAGCAGCAGCAGGACTGCATCGTCGACGTCGCTTTCCCGACCTTCATCACCCCCACGAAAACCACGTATGAGACTACGGTCCGGCTCCTTAGAGGCTTCACCCGTCGACACCCTGGACATTATCAGAACAGCACCCCATCTCTCAGACCAACCCACAGACGAGCCCATTTCAGAATCCCTCCGCGAATACCGCGTCGTCACGTGGCAGTCGTATGTCGCCGAGCAGCAAAACCGCCTGCCCGAGTTCAAGCTTGCGAAGGACCTTCCGCACTCGCTAAAGACCACATGAACGCGCTTCCCGTCGAATACCGTAACTCGGACGCCGGGCGAAAGGTGTTCGAAGCTGTGATCCGGCAGGCGACGTTCGACGAACCTGATGCGCCCCCGATCGAGCTCTTCGACAATGGCATCGGGGACGAGGTGACGCCTGATGGGAGTTTGTTTATACGAACGAGATGTGGTACGGCGAGGGCGTTCCGCCACCTGACATCAAGAACGTCCAGAGCTGCGGGTGCGTCGGGAAATGTGACCCGAAGTCGAAGACGTGTGGGTGTGCGAGGAAGCAGTTGGAGTGGCTGCAGAGTTACATCGACGTGGATGTCCTCCCTGCGACGTGGCCTGGGCCGCCTTTCGTGTATGACCACAAGGGCATTCTGCAGAGGCCGGATTGCCCTATCTTCGAGTGCAATCAGTTTTGTTCGTGTGATGAGGACTGTCCGAATCGGGTATGTTTTTTTGGCTTACGTTTTGGTTTCTGTGATATGTTGTTGATAGCGCGCGGATAGGTGGCGCAGAATGGTAGGAAGTGGCCTGTCCACATTATTAAAACGATGCACAAGGGCTGGGGTAAGGTGCTGTCTTCTGTATCGCTGGGCATGGTACTGACATATTTGAAGGCGTCTTTGCTGGCGGGAAGAAAATTCCGAGGGGATCATACCTTGGCATCTATGCTGGCGAGTTGCTGACGGAGCAGGAAGGCGAAAGCGCGGAAAGTGCGTATGAGGAGCCAGTCGGTGTCTGTTCTGCTCATTCGTTCTTGGTTAGATACTATGACATCTATGGACGGACATATCTGTTTTCCATCGATTTCCACCACCTGCAATTGGGGATGGAAAATCCCGACGACTGGGACAACCTCTACGTCGTCGACACGTACCACGCTGGAAACGTGAGTGAACACTACGGATATTGTGGATGATGGCATCCTTGGCTGACAGAATGCAATCTGGAATGCAGTTCACGCGCTTTCTGGTAATGTTTTCTGCCACGCTGCGCTTCGCTAGCTATGTTAGCTGACCCTCTGGTGAAGAATCACAGCTGCGATCCGAATTGCAAGATTTTCCCCTGCTACGTCAACGATGCGGACGTTGAGAAGCCAATGCTGGCCGTGTTCACGATTCGGGATGTGGAGCCATGGGAGGAGCTTTGTTTCTCCTACTATGGGGATATTGAGGTTGGTAGGATGTGATCGTAAGACGTTGCTGGTACTGATGTTTTACTTATTCAGGAGAAGACGGAGATCATTGAGCAGGGGAGGCAGGCAGGGGAGGAGCCGTCGGCGAGAGAGCAGGCGGTATACGCACGTTGTCATTGTGAAGCCGCCTGTGTATTCAGGTTATCGCTGCATGGATGGAGCGAAAAAGTCCCGGCGTGGCAAAGTGCCGAAAGGCGCCACGTTTGACCAGCCGGTTTGGTGGCATGAACCTTGTTCATGGGTACATCATCGCGATCTCTACCTGGCACAGAAGACCTCCTCCCACCACCATTCCCTCTCCCAATTGTGAACCAACCGTAGACAGGGTCTCCCCCCTCCATCGCGCGAGGTGTCGGAATCTCACTCCCTATCTAGCCAACGCTTAGTTGGTAGTCATCCTAAACAGCCCTGGAAGGGCGGCGGTCGGGGTAGCGGCAGCCCCTGACGAGAGCTTTCGCAGGCTCGAAACCGCCGTTACCACCCCACCCCTACTCTGCCTCTGGCCCGAAACATCCTGGTCCCTATCTTCGGAGACGGACGACAGATGAGGTACCCAAGTAGATAGTCAGCCCAGCTACACCTTTTCATACACAGCCAAGCGCTGTGGGCTCGTGCCTCGCTCACAGCCAGCCAACAACTGCATTGGTCGGTTATTTAGTTGAACGCTCCGCTCCGGACCGCGCCGGGCGGGTGTGGTTTGATTGACTGGTAGAATGATTGAAGCTGTATGTATTGTGGTAACTTCTCGCTATCATGATGATTTTTAGTTTCTCGCGTTCTCGCGTCTATGCTGTGATGGGACATCCTATTTTACCATGACTGACTGAGACTCCCACAATGGCGAGATTCTGACTGCACTTCTTTGCCGTTGAATCCATCGATTTTTGTATATTTAGTGTTTGGGTATTCACGAGCTGCAGGCTGGTAATGCTGTCGCCCACATGACTGCATCTGCAGCGGGTTCTCCCTCCGTGTGTATCAACCACTCAATGACTCGTCAGAGAGAACGGATGGGTGATCTGGGGATACACACGGGATCCATATCATCCCCTCCCACCCTAAATGAGCCGGCCCAGGGATTGGGCGAAAACCCTGAGGCGTGGCCTGAATGTGGTGGATCAAGGTGACTCGTACTGCTTTCAATATGTTGGGAGAGCAGAGCATGATTCCCCAAGACATGACCACAAGAACATAGCCAGGAGGGTGTGGATGACACCTACATACTGTACCAGCCGTACAGGACAAGTGCACAGCGTGCATTACACCAGGGCTCGGGAGTCGGGTGGCCCACGAAGGTGAGCAACATCGTTGCGAGTCACATCGAGGCGGTGTCAACACATGTTTGATGGATGCCAGAGATGAAGAAGGATGGGACAACTCGGGAAGGATACGGAAGGAGGTCCTGGGGTGAGTACTAACAATCTAAGCGAGCCTCATGCTAGACCTCGGCTAGCTTAGAATACGAATGCGGGAAGCCGGTCAGATAACGACGCACTGTCGCCCACATGATGTGACATGTCAGTCCTATGACCGCCTGCTCAAGTTGCTGCTTCTCTCATGGGGAATGACATCCCAATCCATTTCCCTTAAATAAAGCCTTCACGTCTCCCTCGACTTTTCGCCCAACTAGTACTCCTCATCATGACGCTTCGTGGTACTTGGAGTCTTTTGACACTCGCCGTTGGGCTTACCTTGTCTACCAGCGTACTGGCACTATGGCCTATACCGACAGGACTTTCCACCGGAACGACCGCATTGACGTTGGCCCCATCCTTCAACTTCGATGTTGCCGTTTCTCCTGCACCCGTTGACCTCATCGCGGCCGTCGCTCAAGCACGCTACTACCTCGAAAACGACAAGCTCGGTCGCCTCGTCGTAGGCCGTGGTGTCAACGACACTGCTGCCCTGAAGGGAGCCAAGTCTTTACCCTCTCTCAAGCTGTGCCTAACCGAGGGCGCAACAGTGGACAGCATCTCTGCAGAGTCTGTCAAACCTCTTGGTACGCGCAGCGAAGAGTACACTTTGACCATTCCCGACGATGGCTCTCTTGCTACCTTGATCGCCAACTCCACCCTTGGCCTCTACAGAGGTTTGACTACTTTCGGTCAGCTGTGGTACTACTATGGCGGGGTCACTTACTCCCTCATTGCACCCATCGACATCACGGATGCCCCTGCCTACGTGAGCATCTCCCACTGTATCCCTGGTCACACATTCAGCTCACATGATTACTAGCCCTTCCGTGGCTTCTCTCTCGACACTTCCAGGAACTTGTGGGTACAGATCAACCTCTCACCGCATACAGTCACCACTGACTATGTCATTTGTCCAGCTTCCCCGTCGCCGACCTGACCAGAACATTGGACGCAATGAGTTGGGTGAAGATCAACATGTTCCACTGGCACATCACCGACAGTCAGAGTTTCCCCCTCATGGTCGCTCAGTACCCCGAACTCGCCACCAACGGCGCCTACTCTGCTGACGAGATGTACAGCGAAGACGACATGCAATACATCGTCGAATATGCTGCTGCAGTACGTTCCCTACTTGTTCCTCGGAAAGATTATGTGCTAAACTCTTTGTAGCGTGGTATCGATATTATGCTCGTGCGTATCGCTCCTGGGGAAGGTTAGTCCATAGATTGCTCACAAGAAGACAGGAAATCGATACCCCTGGACACACCGCTATCATTGGTACAACCTACCCCGACTATGTCGCGTGTTTCGACGCGTCTCCTTGGTCGACCTACGCCAACGAGCCTCCCGCTGGCCAATTGCGCTTCGCTCTTCCCGAAGTCATGAACTTCACTGCATCTCTGTTGAGCAGCATTGCAAAAACCCTCCCCTCCTACTACTTCAGCACCGGAGGAGACGAACTCAACACGAACTGCTACGCCGATGACTACCCGACCCAGCAGCAGCTCAACGCCACCAACATGACTCTGAACGGAGCGCTGAACACGTTCACAGAGACGACTCACGGGGCCCTGATCGCTGAAGGCAAGACGCCTGTGGTGTGGGAAGAGATGGTGTTGAACTGGAACATTACGTTGTCGAACGAAACGATCGTGATGTGAGTGCCGTGTGTGGCATGGGGAAAACTTGGGAAGCTGATAGCAGGCAGGGTCTGGATCTCATCTGAGGATGCCGTTGCGGTGGCCGAACGAGGATTCCGGATTGTGCAGGCACCCTCGAACTACTTCTACCTTGTGAGTCTGCTTTTAACACCCGTGCCTCGCGTGCCCCGTTCTCACGGCACGACACAAGGACTGTGGTGCCGGTGAATGGATCGGAGACGACCCGACTGGGTGAGTGTATCAATTGACATCCGAGAACACCGGTCTAATTCTGCTCGTTCAATCACAACAGAAATAGCTGGTGTGACCCCTTCAAGACATGGTCCGAGGCAAGCGGCATCCAATAAGGTCCCCCCGAGCCCACGGTAACTAACATTTTTCATAGTCTTACACCTTCGATCCCCTCGCCAACCTGACCGAATCGCAATACGGACTTGTCCTTGGAGGTGCGTGGTGCAAGCCTCCAGATGGCCAACTCTGAATTGTTTGGCATAGGCGAGCAGATCCTCTGGGCTGAACAATCTGGGCCTCAGAACCTCGATCCCATCGTGTGGCCCCGCGCGGCGTCCTCGGCCGAGATCTTCTGGAGTGCGAAGCAGCCTACTGGTGCACCCCTCAACGTGACCGAAGCCTTGCCGCGCCTCCATGTACGTTGGATACCTCCGTTCATGTTCCTAACTTCTCAACCAAATCTCCTCCCAAAAAAAAAACAGGACATCCGATTCAGAATGGTACAGCGTGGCCTCAACCCCATCCCCCTTCAACCGCAATGGTGTGCGTTGAGGCCAGACGCGTGCGACCTGTATGCTTGATCAGGTCCACTTCTTCTTGGTCGTTGACTCTCCTTCTACTTCCTCGATCCGAGCCATGTCCTACTTGAAGTGCTCTTCCTCATCATCCTCTTCCCCCCCTCCGCCACCACCGGATTTTCATCACCGCACCGGTGTCTGTGCCCCTGAATAGTCCTCTCAAAGGCTGTCGATGTCTCGAATGGGACCCTCACTCTCGGCATCTGTGCTAGCAGTCTGATCTCTCTGATCATCCACATCCGACGTCGCAGACGCAGTGACTTTCATTCAATTCATAACATCTTTGACATACACCATCCTGCCGACGCGCTATTGGCAGCGACGGAACATCAGAGGGAGTGATATGCGTGATGTGAACAGGATCAGATCTTCAAGTTAGTTGTCGCCTGGACGGAGCGATGAAGACGGATGTGAACGAGATATCTTACTAGAGACATTGGGAGGCGTTCAGTGACTCTTGTCGATGACACGACTCAGATATGTGGGATGTTGGTATTGGGTGACGTCCTTGATGGCATTTTTCTTGATGTGTTGGCCTGGTATAGAGCGAAACAGGCCGATGTCAAACTCATTCGGTCGCATGCAGAAACGGAATTCCAACAGAAGCCTCATTCCGATGCCCCCCCTTTGGCAGATCAAGCCAGTGGTCACTTTTGGGGGTAGACGCTATGTTGACCGATGTAACGTCTTTGGTGCCGGGCCTCCCAATGGCCCTTTCATGTAGTCATGTCACTTGTTATATATACGGATCACAGTGATGAAACCCCTGCTCTACTTCCTGTTCATCTACATTGTTGAGGTGAGGAATGCATATGTAGTACTCACCAAAACCAGCGATGTTATGTAACACCCGCCTTTACATAAACAACCAAAGAGAACCTGTTGGGACGGTGTGCTGTAAGTGACTCACAGGCAATGTGGCCCCTATGGATCCATCCCCTATACTATAGGTATATAGACTGGATAAACTAGCCTAGGAGAAATAAGAATTCCTGCTCCTACTGTGCTACTCATGTCTACGATTGGGACGCTCAAAGCAGTATGGTCGGATCCGGTGCTATCCTCGGAGACGTATATAAACGTAGACTCGCACTGGACTGTGGCGGAGACCGTGAGAAACGTCTACCATGATACGGCAATCACGGCCAACAAAGAGAACTCACCTGACGATCTTGGTACAGTGATGTCACTTCCTTCGCTCTCCTCTTTTCTGATTACGAGTCTTGCAGAAGCAAAAAAGGAGACTGGGGTGAAGGAGAGTGGAGTGAAAGGCGTCGAGGCGACAAAATCCGGACACGATGCCCCCGCCGAGCCTCCTTCCCTCGAAAAACTGTGGGAGCGGATGAAAAAGATGGAAGCTGACCGTGGTGTCGAGAAGGTGCAGCTGCAAGAGAGGATACAGCGGCTGGAAGATACCGTTACGAAGCTCGAACGCACCATAGCGAGACGCATCATAGCGAGGCAAGAACGCATCATAGCGAGGCAAGAACGTACCATAGTGGGGCTCAAGGCCACCGTTATGAAGCATGAATGCACCATAGTGGGGCTCAAGGCCACCGCTACGAAGCATGAACACGCCATCACTGGACTCAAGGCTACCGTCGCACGGCATGAACACACCATGGAGACGCGGGACAATACCATCGCCCAGCAGGAGATTATAACCCGGAGCCTCCGTGACGAGTTGGGTAGCGTCAGGGCAGAGCACCAAGATCAGATGCAGTCGCTGAGACAGGTAACATATTTATCAGTTATCCACACCCAAGCTAGCTGCTGACGCGTGCCCGAACAGCTCACTATGATGCTCATACCCCTCCATCTCCGTCCTCCATCTCCATCACCTTTTGGACCTGTGTCGCAATAAAGTGATGGTAAATTTCTCCAGGCACACAAAGTGGCACGAATTCCGGGGAAATCACACGATCCGCCAACTATCGGACGACGTCTTCAAGGGGCTTGCTGGGGTACCGGGTCGTCCGTCACAGGATACCATAACGTTCTTGTGCTCGTACAGCAATGTACGAAAGGACGGTGACAACACTGCCCACAGCGCAAGTATTGACGAGATAAAGACGGCCAGTCGAGATTGGAGATACCTTGAGCAAATTTTCACGCGGGTTTTCGAGAAGGACGTTTTAAGCCGCATAATGTTTTAGAGCTGGGGTTTCTATTGTTATTTTTTGCTTAAATACGCGTAGCTACACTCTGATATACCCCGTGTGTTTGCCACAAAATTGTAGTAAGATATAAGCTCAGTGTACTATGAAAGAATAAGGCAGAGTGCGTGCTATACGAAGTACAGTATGTAGCTGTACTCAGTCGCGCGCTCGAAAGGGGTTTGCTCATGTACGCAGCACTCGGAACGCGCCCTAACATCTCCTATGCTGTAACCACCATCTCTCGGTTTAGCAGCAACCCCGGGATGCCTCCGTTCGACGCGTCTATCGATATCTACTCGGCACGAAGGGCTTGTGGCTGACATATGGAGGAGTTGAGAACGTCTTAATGGGCTATGCGGATACTGACGGAAGTATGGCAGAGGACAGACGTGCAGTATCAGGTACGCTTTCCTTATTGACGGCGGCGCCGTCTCTTGGAGCTCTAAAACACAGGAAATTGTGTCTCTATCCACCACAGAGAGCGAGTATGTTGCTGCCACGCATGACGCGAAGGAAGCGCTGTGGCTGCGCTCTCTCATTGGACAACTATTCTACCCGCTCGACGATCCCACTACCCTCTTCTCCGACAAATCGGTCTGCAATCGCACTGGCGAAAGATCACCAATACCACGCTCGCACGAAGCATATTGACGTCTGCTTCCACTAGCCGTCACACCGTCCTATCGAGACCCTACCTCCACGTGCACCACCGCCCACCTCCCCGGAAGGCCCTACCCGATTACTGGACCGCATTTCTTTTCAAGGGGCACCAGCACATAGGATGGCACCGGCAGAACCACGCGACTTCAGGCGTAGGGGAGCCGTGAATCAGGAGAGAAGTCGTGGGAGCGTCCAAGAAGACACTCGAGGACAGCACCGCTATCGCGCCTTGTATATTATAAAGCTTGTGTATGTCTTGATTATTGTACAATCTATTTTCGAATTCTGACTTGATATGTGTCTACTCATGGTCACTGGTCAAGTTGAAGCTAACTAAGACTTACGTGGCATATGATGTTTTTTTCTCGCGGGTATGGTTGTGGCGAGACAGTTTTGATGGGAACAGTCCGATTCTAGGCCGAGTGACTCCCACAAGTTGCGGCCATTGCGACTGCACTTTTCTCGATGATTGTCAGCCAGATAACGACCCACTGTCACGGTTGCCCACATGATCTTCTGATCATCTGCTTGGGTTGCTGGTTCTCCCATGGCCATGGGGAATGGGGAAGGGCTTCGTACCCAATACGTACCAATACTGTAATCCATTTCCCTTAAATAAAACCTTTTCTTCTCCTTCGAATTTTCGCCTCGACTCCTCATCATGACCCTCCGCGGTACTTTTAGTGTTTTGGCACTCGCCGTTGGGCTCATCTTACCCACCAGTGTACTGGCACTATGGCCGATACCGACAGGACTCTCCACCGGAATGTCCGCTTTGAAGTTGGCCCCATCCTTCAAATTCGATGTCGCCGTTTCCCATGCACCCGCTGACCTCACCGCGGCCGTCGCTCAAGCACGCTACTACCTCGAAAACGACAAGCTCGGTCGCCTCGTCGTAGGCCGTGGTGCCAACGACACTGCTGCTCTAAAAGGAGCCAAGTCTTTACCCTCTCTCAAGCTGTGCCTAACCGAGGGCTCGACAGTGGACAGTATCTCTGCAGAGTCTGTCAAGCCCCTTGGTACGCGCAGCGAAGAGTACACTTTGACCATTCCCGACGATGGCTCTCCTGCTACCTTGACCGCCAACTCCA
>MU123789.1:0-71356 GCA_014904935.1 Melanogaster broomeanus | reverse complement strand
CATCACCCGACAGTCAGAGTTTCCCCTCATGGTCGCTCAGTACCCCGAACTCGCCACCAACGGCGCCTACTCTGCTGACGAGATGTACAGCGAAGACGACATGCAATACATCGTCGAATATGCTGCTGCAGTACGTTCCCTACTTGTTCCTCGGAAAGATTATGTGCTAAACTCTTTGTAGCGTGGTATCGATATCATGCTCGTGCGTATCACTCTTGGGCAATGTTAGTCCATAGATTACTTACGAGGAGACAGGAAATCGATACCCCTGGACACACCGCTATCATTGGTACAACCTACCCCGACTATGTCGCGTGTTTCGACGCGACTCCTTGGTCGAGCTACGCCAACGAGCCCCCCGCTGGCCAATTGCGCTTCGCTCTTCCCGAAGTTATGAACTTCACTGCGTCTCTGTTGAGCAGCGTTGCAAAGACCCTCCCCTCCTACTACTTCAGCACTGGAGGAGACGAGCTCAACACGAATTGCTACGCCGACGACTACCCGACCCAGCAGCAGCTCAACGCCACCAACATGACTCTGAACGGAGCGCTGAACACGTTCACAGAGACGACTCACGCAGCCCTGATCGCTGAAGGCAAGACGCCTGTGGTGTGGGAAGAGATGGTGTTGAACTGGAACCTTACGTTGTCGAACGAAACGATCGTCATGTGAGTACCGTGTGCCGCATGGGTAAGACTTGGGCAGCTGACAGCACGCAGGGTCTGGATCTCATCCGAAGATGCTGCTGCGGTAGCCGAACGAGGATTCCGGATCGTGCAGGCACCCTCGAACTACTTCTACCTTGTGAGTGCGCTTCTAACGCCCGCGCTCTGCATCACCCGTTCTCACGTCACGACCCAAGGACTGTGGTGGCGGTGGATGGCTCGGAGGCAACCCGGCTGGGTGAGTATATCGATGGACCATCATCCGAGAACATCGCTCTAATTTCTGCTCGTTCAACCAAAATAGAAACAGCTGGTGTGACCCCTTCAAGACATGGTCCGAGGCAAGCGACATCTAATCTGGTCCCCCGGGCGTGCGGCCAACTAACATTTCTCATTAGTCATACACCTTCGATCCCCTCGCCAACCTGACCGAGTCCCAATACGAACTCGTCCTTGGAGGTGCGTGTTGCGAGCGCGGCGATGGCTGAATCTGAATTGTTGGGCTGGTTGCATAGGCGAGCAGCTCCTGTGGGCTGAACAATCTGGGCCTCAGAACCTCGACCCTATCGTGTGGCCCCGCGCGGCGTCCTCGGCCGAGATCTTCTGGAGTGCGAAGCAGCCTACTGGCGCGCCCCTCAACGTGACCGAAGCCTTGCCGCGTCTCCATGTACGTTGGATACCTCCGAACATGTCCTTAACTAACTTCTCAACCAAACCCCCTCCCCCCAAAAAAAAACAGGACGTCCGATACAGAATGGTACAGCGTGGCCTCAACCCCATCCCACTTCAACCACAATGGTGTGCTTTGAGGCCAGACGCATGCGACCTCTATGCCTGATCAGGTCCAGTTCTTCTTGGTCGTTAGACTCTTCTTCTACTTCCTCGATCCGAGCCATGTCCTACTTGAAGTGCTCTCCCTCGTCATCCTCTTCCCCCCCTCCGCTACCAACGGATTTTCAGTTACCGCACCGGTGTCTGTTCCCCCGAATCGTCCTCTCGAAGGTTATTGATGTCTCGAATGGGATTGTCACTCTCAGCATCTTTGCCAGCAGTCTGATCTCTCTAGTCATCCACATCCGACGTGGCAGATGCAGTGACTTTCATCCAATTCATAAGGTCTTTGACATATACCATCCTGCTGACGTGCTGTTGGCAGCGACGAAACACCAGAGGGAGTAATATGCGTGATATCAAACAGGACCTGCATGCTTCACGACGCTCGGTAGTGTGAACAGGATCAGATCTTCAAGTTAGTTGTCGCCTGGACGGAGCGATGAAGACGGATGTGAACGAGATATCTTACTAGAGACATTGGGAGGCGTTCAGTGACTCTTGTCGATGACACGACTCAGATATGTGGGATGTTGGTATTAGGTGACGTCCTTGATGGCATTTTTCTTGATCTTGGCCTGGTATAGAGTGAAACAGGCCGATGTCAAACTCATTCAGTCGCATGCAGAAACGGAATTCCAACAGAAGCCTCATTCCGATGCCCCCCCTTTTGCAGATCAAGGGGTAGACGCTATGTCGACCGACGTAACGTCTTTGGTGGCGGGGCCTCACAATGGCCCTTTCATGCAGTCATGTCACTTGTTATGTATACGGATCACAGTGATGAAACCCCTGCTCTACTTCCTGTTCATCTACATTGATGAGGCGAGGACTTTCATTCTGCAGCTGGTCACTATGTACTCTGTCCTCCGAAAGTCGCCGACAGAGTGCCTGTAGCTACCAGCGGCCACGACTTGTCACTCGGTTGCAGGTAGCTACTACAGACTGAGCCACTGGCACATCCTTTTGCAAAGGAGTAGGAGACGAGAGGGAAGTCGGGTTGTGTTGCTGAGGGACGAAGTGATGGAGAACCAATACAAACTCTGGAGCGGACGTCTGAACCCGAGCACCGCCTTCATCGGCAGAGAGATTGGTGTTGGGAAGACTCCATGTGAAGCCGGGAAATGGAGCGATGACCGTTACATGGACGAAGGAGGCCAGGGGATTTAACAGAGACTCAGGTCCACCCATGGGCCCATGTTGTCACGATGGCTCGCATAGGAACACTGGTTTTTGCCTGCAGTGACAGCCATACTAGTACTACGTTTGAATTCCAAGAACGCTCGCCGCCAACTGTGACGATTGCCAGTGCTACCGCTACAAGAGTTGCATCAAGATCCATGAATCAGTTCCTTCAGATCCCCATTTGCGCAACCTCCGTACACTGAGAAAAGTAAAGTGATTTATAAGCAATGCCAGAAGCTCTGAAAATCAGGCGCCAACTGCACTGGGAATCAGCGTCACTGCACTCAAGATCAGTGTCATTTGGTGACACTGATTTGCTCATTTTGGCTACTGGAAATCAGTGTCATGGGCACTGATTCTAGGTGCCCTCGCCACTGACAATTGATGGTCTCGTCATTTATTTGTGATGCCATTCTCATTGATATATTAGCCATTCTGCTACTCTCTAAAGCTCGTTGTCATGTAAATGTGGTCATTAGATGTGAAATAGTAAAACGGATAATACTGCTGTAGACTAAAAGTACAATATACGTCCTCGACGACCACCAAGCTCTGTGGTAAAACAATGACTGGTACCGTAGCCCTAAACATGAGTGCGCGATGAGTATCTAGCATCGTGATTGCTCGAACTCACCGCCCAATGCCCATGGACGGCGAAGCGCATGCGATGACATGCGGACCTTGAGTATAAAGTGAGAATAAAATAGGAATTGGATGACGGGGAAGACATACCTTACTCCCTTTGTATTTACCTTGGAAGCCAGTCGACTTGTTGTGCCGTCGTAGCTCAATCCGAGTCGATTGTCAAGAGATGGACGCAGTAAGCCATGCTGAGTTTCAATAAGCGTGATTACATAAGCCACTTACATGGTATCTCAACTTCATCGAAATTTCTCAAGACCAAGGCGGATGGATAAATAAAATAAACCATACAGACATAAGAGATCAATTAAAACAGATCTAAATGGTATAAGGGGAACAGATAGTTTGTGACGAGTGGATAGGGGAGATGGTAGTAGTACGAGCGTAAGAAGTGATTTGTCGGACTTTAAAGTGCGACACGCTGATAAGATTACGCGTACGCGCGTCGGTCACGTGCAAGTAGTTTTCATTTTGTCATGATCACGCCAAGTCCGAAAGTCAAAGTAAAATGGGAAGACGAGTCTCATGAGGGTTGTTGAAGCACTTTTCTGAGAGTCTACCCTATGAATATACATCCATAGGTCCCTAGAAAATGAATTTCGAGGTGACACTGATTTTCAGTAACAAGCATTGAAAATCAGTGACGCCGAAAATGGATGCTTGCACCTTGACACTGATAAGACGTGACAAGAGAATCAGTGACGCTGTCACTGATTCTACTCAAGTCAGTGTCATTGGCACTTGTTATAATTGATTTTACTTCTCTCAGTGCGTAGGTCCTGATCGATGACCTCTGACTGACCGAAAACACTCCTCGCCCTTCGACAAACTGGACAGTGAACCGCCGCTTCCAGTTCCCCTACGCTGTACCTGTACCACCACATAACTCCAGTTTATTCGCCACAGCATACGGTCCAGCATGTCCACAACAAGCCATAGACCCTCCCATGGTGTTAAGTCTCTTGGTAAAGAGGTGTGTTTAACCTTCGTCAGCATCAGGCCCCCTGAAGCTCCCCCATATGTCTGTCCGGCAGATAGCAAATTTGAGACCCAAAAATGGCAAAATGTCTGTCCGG
Organism: Melanogaster broomeanus; assembly: GCA_014904935.1. Lineage (NCBI taxonomy): Eukaryota > Fungi > Basidiomycota > Agaricomycetes > Boletales > Melanogastraceae > Melanogaster > Melanogaster broomeanus. The sequence continues at coordinate 66,957 of MU123789.1, read as the reverse complement.
CCATAGCAAATTTGGGAGTATTTGAGGCGAAATTTTGGCCTATGTCTGTCCTGAAATAGCAAATTTGGGACCATCTGGGCGCCGGCAGCCACCCAAATTTGACTGCTCCGGCCGACTCAATGTTGTACATTTCGCCTCTAAGAACTTTGTGTTACGAGAATCTCTACACTATCACTACTACATTACACCTCAAATAACCTTAAAACATAGAGCAGATTCTTCCTCAGAATGCCCCACATCAAGTCCGCCGTATTCAGAACATTGACATCATCTACAATGACCTCCGGTGCCTTGCTGTTGGGGGACAAAAGATACCTGGGGCAGTTGTCAATGCATTGGCGAGTTTGTTCAGGCGAAGAAAGACAGGGAACTGCGTTGGCAGAACGTCGCGAGAGCTATTGCACAGCTTGTCATGCCTAAAGGTTTGTTGGTTGCGCTCTCGTCTCGATCGTAACTGACTGACTGCCACTGACCCACCAGAACTACCCAATTTAGAATCAAAGAACGTGTCGAAGCTTTTTCCGGTGCAGCGACATTCGTTCTTCATCGTTCGCAGTGCTGCGCGTTTCTACATTGGCGAGGTACTCGACATCTACAAGAAGGGAACGAATAGTAGGTATGGCTCACTCGATTCCTTGGAATCCCTTTCGGACCTCATGTTTCTTTCGCTGCGTGTCTATCTACCTTTGTCGGGAGTAAGTCTGAATGTGTTTTGTGACTTCAACCTTGCTTATCTGTCTGGCGTCATCCAGGAATGTACCAGTTCTGATGGTGCTATGTACGAAGCTGACGACTCGGAAGACTCGCTTCCCACCTTCACGAAATTCCATCACACGTACCACCTGCACACCCATGCTCCCATCAGCAACATCCTGTACCACCTCGGAAGCAGGGCTTTCGATGGGCCCAATGTGAGAGTCATGTTCCCTTCTCTCTTTCCAAGGTAAGACCGAGCTGTTTCATTGGCACCAAGTCGATGAGTCACACCTACATCACCGCCGCATGCCAGACGAAAGCCCCCCCACGCTACGCAGACGCTAGCATGGATGCGCCACTACTCCCGTCGTACGCCAACCACCCATTGCAGACGGATTTGCACCCATAGCGATCGGAGGCCCGCGTAGACGCATCCGCACCCCAGGTCCATGTCAGCACCGCCCAGACAACACGATCACACCTCCACCCGAAACGCCTGCCTGCAACTCAGAAAATCCAGCTCGCATGTCCCCGTCGTCGCGCGCCGTTCGCAAACTTGCAAACGCGACCCCCGTGCACGCGCGCGTCGAAAACGCAGCCACACACGCGATCCCAAGCGCCTCCAGCATCATCTACAGCCACACAACCAGTTCAATGGTTCGTTCCCGCCCGCATGAGATCGCGCAACGGTAACGACGCAATTGAACTAGACCCGCCAGCGAACCCTCCCATGTCACAACTACCTGCCTGTTGAACTTGACTGGGCGCAAGACGTGGACAGTACAGTCTTTACGTCACCTATCACACATTACCCACCCTCCAGTCTCGACTCTCGAACCATCAGGCAAGGGCCCGTGGGCAGGTCTTCGCTCTCGTCAGCGTCGTTCTCGCAGACCTCACATTGTGTAGTCAAGGAAAAGCTCTTGAAGCTCAAGATATCGGGTGGGAAGATAACCATTGCATAGGATGTTTTCTCTTCGTGTTAGTACATAGTTTAACGTTGCTGTACGCGCCTGCATATTGTCTGCACACCGCAAACCAAGAGAAAATTACGCTGTAACATTTTGGTGGAGTCACATCATGTCACACGTGACATGTGACATGTCTGTCCGGAATAGCAAATTTGACCCCCGAAATATAGCAAATTTGAGACCCAAAATCAGTGGTCAGGCCGGACAGACATATGAGGGAGCTTCAGGGGGCCTTCAGCATCTCTCGTCGCAATGTACTCACCAAAACCGGCGATGTTATGTAACACCAGCGTTTACATAAGTAACCAAAAAGAACCTGTTGGGACGGTGTGCTGTAAGTGACTCACAGGCACTGTGGCCCCTATGAATCCATCCCCTATACTACAGGCATATAGACTGGATAAACTAGCCTAGGAGAAATAATAATTCCTGCTCCTACATACACACTTCGAGTGATTCCTCCTTGAAAGCATTTTTAACACTCTCTGTGCTACTCATGTCTACGATTGGGGAACTCAAAGCAGTATGGTCGGATCCAGTGCTATCCACGGAGACATATCTAAACGTAGACTCACACTGGACTGTAGCGGAGACCGTGAGAAAACTCTACCATGATATGGCAATCACGGCCAACAAAGAAAACTCATCTGACAATCTTGGTACGGTGATGTCATATCTGTCGCTCTCCTCTTTTTTATAATATTCCCCTCTGATTACGAGTCTTGCAGATGTTCTGAACGAGATGGTGGCATCAGTCATTGCTGATGATCTTGTCAGTCTCATGGTGACATTTCAGCCCTCCAACAACGAACAGCGTCGCATGAAAGCGGGCATCGAATTAACAGAAGCGCTCCTGAAGCTGGAGTTGTCGGACATTCGAGAAAAGCCTCAAAATGCTAAGCGCAAAGGTAAACATCTCGCCTGTGTCTGTTCTCGTATTTATGTGTCATTCAGCAAAAAAGAGGGAAGCAAAAATGGAGACCGGGGTGAAGGAGAGTGGAGTGAAAGGCGTCGAGGCGACAAACTCCAGATCCGATGCCCCCGAGCCTTCTTCCCTCGAAAAGCTGTGGGAGCGGATGAACCAGATGGAAGCTGAGCGTGGTGCCGAGATACAGCGGATGAACAAGATGGAAGCTGAGCGTGGTGCTGAGATACAGCGGATGAACAAGATGGAAGCTGAGCGTGGTGCCGAGATACAGCGGATGAACAAGATGGAAGCTGAGCGTGATGCCGAGATACAGCGGATGAACAAGATAGAAGCTGAGCATGGCGCCGAGATACAGCGGATGAAAGATACCAGTGTGAGGCAGGAACGCATCATAGCGAGGCACGCACGCACCATAGTGGGGCTCAACATCACCATTACGAAGCATAAAGACGCTATAGCAGGACACAAGGCCAAGATAGCAGAACACGACGTCACCATCGCACGGCATGTACGCACCATAGAGATGCAGGGACATACCATCTCCCAGCAGGAGACTACTACCCGAAGCCTCCATAATGAGTTGAAAAGCGTCAAAGCGGAGCATCAAGATCAAATGGATTCGCTGAGAAAGGTATCATATACATCAGGTTTCCAAGCTAGCTGCTGACCCGTGCCCAAACAGCTCACGATGATGCTTATACCGCTGCATCTCCGACATCTGTTGGACCTGTGTCGCAACAAAGTGATGGCACACTTCTCCAAGCACACAAAGTGGCGCGAATTCCAGGGAGATCGCACGACCACCCAACTATCGGACGACGTTTTCAAGGGGCTCGCCGGGGTACCAAAACGTCCGTCACATGACTCGGATACCATAATGTTCTTGTGCTCGTACAGCGATGTCCGAAGGAACGGTGACAAAGCTGCCCACAGCGGGAGTATTGACGAGATAAAGACAGCCATCAGGTCCAAGAAGTTGAACAGTCGAGAGCGGAGGTACATACCTTGAGCAAATTTTCACTTGGGTTTTCGAGGAGGACATTTAAGCCGCATAATGTTTGAGAGGTTTCTATTGTTATTTTTTGCTTAAATACGTGTAGCCACACTCTGATGTACCCCGTGTGTTTGTCACAGAATTGTAGTAAGATATAAACACAGTTTTGAATGGGAACAGTCCGATTCTAGGCTGAACGACTCCCACAACGGCCACTGCGACTGCACTTTTCTCGATGAGATAACGACGCACTGTCACGGTTACCCACATGATCTTCTGACGCATCTGCTTGGGTTACTGGTTCTCCCATGGCCATGGCGAATAGGCTACCTATTTCCCTTAAATAAAAACCTTCCTCCGAATTTTCACCTCGACTCCTCATCATGACCCTCCGCGGTACTTTTAGTGTTTTGGCACTCGCCGTTGGGCTCATCTTACCCACCAGTGTACTGGCACTATGGCCGACACCGAGAGGACTCTCCACCGGAACGACCGCTTTGAAGTTGGCCCCATCCTTCAAATTCGATGTCGCCGTTTCCCATGCACCCGCTGACCTCACCGCGGCCGTCGCTCAAGCACGCTACTACCTCGAAAACGACAAGCTCGGTCGCCTCGTCGTAGGCCGTGGTGTCAACGACACTGCTGCTCTAAAAGGAGCCGAGTCTTTGCCCTCTCTCAAGCTGTGTCTCACCGAGGGCGCAACAGTAGACAGTATCTCTGCAGAGTCTGTCAAACCTCTTGGTACGCGCAGCGAAGAGTATACTTTGACCATTCCCGACGATGGCTCTCCTGCTACCTTGACCGCCAACTCCACCCTTGGCCTCTACAGAGGTTTGACTACTTTCGGTCAGCTGTGGTACTACTATGGCGGGGTCACTTACTCCCTCATCGCGCCCATCGACATCACGGATACCCCTGCCTACGTGAGTGTCCCCTGCTACATTTCATGTCACCCATTCAGCTCATACTATTACTAGCCCTTCCGTGGCTTCGCTCTCGACACTTCCAGGAACTTGTGTGTACAAACCTCTCACCCCAAACAGCCACCACTGACTATGTGATTTGTCCAGCTTCCCCGTCGCCGACCTGACCAGAACATTGGACGCGATGAGTTGGGTGAAGATTAACATGTTCCACTGGCACATCACCGACAGTCAGAGTTTCCCCCTCATGGTCGCTCAGTACCCCGAGCTCGCCACCAACGGTGCCTACTCTGCCGACGAGATGTACAGCGAAGACGACATGCAATACATCATCGAATATGCTGCTGCAGTATGTTCCCTACTTGTTTCACGGAAAGATTACGTGCTAAACTCTTTGTAGCGTGGTATCGATATCATGCTGGTACGTATCACTTTTGGGAAATGTTAGTCCATAGCTTACTTACGAGGAGACAGGAAATCGATACCCCTGGACACACCGCTATCATTGGTACAACCTACCCCGACTATGTCGCGTGTTTCGATGCGACTCCTTGGTCGACCTACGCCAACGAGCCCCCCGCTGGCCAATTGCGCTTCGCTCTTCCTGAAGTTATGAACTTCACTGCGTCTCTGTTGAGCAGCGTTGCAAAGACCCTCCCCTCCTACTACTTCAGCACCGGAGGAGACGAGCTCAACACGAACTGCTACGCCGACGACTACCCGACCCAGCAGCAGCTCAACGCCACCAACATGACTCTGAACGGAGCGCTGAACACGTTCACAGAGACGACTCACGCAGCCCTGATCGCTGAAGGCAAGACGCCTGTGGTGTGGGAAGAGATGGTGTTGAACTGGAACCTTACGTTGTCGAACGAAACGATCGTCATGTGAGTACCGTGTGCCGGCATGGGTAAGACTTGGGCAGCTGACAGCACGCAGGGTCTGGATCTCATCCGAAGATGCAGCTGCGGTAGCCGAAACGAGGATTCCGGATCGTGCAGGCACCCTCGAACTACTTCTACCTTGTGAGTGCGCTTCTAACGCCCGTGCTCTGCATCCCCCGTTCTCACGTCACGACCCAAGGACTGTGGTGGCGGTGGATGGCTCGGAGGCAACCCGGCTGGGTGAGTATATCGATCGAGCATCATCCGAGAACATCGCTCTAATTTCTGCTCGTTCAACCAAAATAGAAACAGCTGGTGTGACCCCTTCAAGACATGGTCCGAGGCAAGCGACATCTAATCTGGTCCCCTGGGCTTGCGGCCAACTAACATTTCTCATTAGTCATACACCTTCGATCCCCTCGCCAACCTGACCGAGTCCCAATACGAACTCGTCCTTGGAGGTGCGTGTTGCGAGCGCGGCGATGGCTGAATCTGAACTGTTGGGCTGGTTGCATAGGCGAGCAGCTCCTCTGGGCTGAACAATCTGGGCCTCAGAACCTCGACCCCATCGTGTGGCCCCGCGCGGCGTCCTCGGCCGAGATCTTCTGGAGTGCGAAGCAGCCTACTGGCGCGCCCCTCAACGTGACCGAAGCCTTGCCGCGTCTCCATGTACGTTGGATACCTCCGAACATGTCCTTAACTAACTTCTCAACCAAACCCCCTCCCCCCAAAAAAAAACAGGACGTCCGATACAGAATGGTACAGCGTGGCCTCAACCCCATCCCACTTCAACCACAATGGTGTGCCTTGAGGCCAGACGCGTGCGATCTGTATGCTTGAGCATCCTTAATTCCTATGGGAACGGAGCTGGGTGTGAGAGGAACTTTCTCCTTGGGTAAATCTGCATCGATGGACAGAGCAGCTTTTTTTGACGATATGTGCGATGATCAAGTCTTAGATTGTCCACGATCACGATCACGTTTTCACACACGTGCAATAAAATGGAATGAATGGAACGAACAACCTCGAATACCATTATATTTTATTTTCTCATGCGCTGAACGTCAGTGTGCTCTCACGTATGCGCAGGCGCACGCTCCGATCGGCTGACCACTCGAATCTCACCCATTCGAGAGTCCCCGCAATGGTCATGCTCGCTGTAAGGAACGAAGGAAATCCAAGTGTGAAAAAGACGTCAGTCAGAAAACAGAACAGTAACGATATCCAAAGGTGCGAGACGGGGCACTTGCCTTCGTCTCCGACGTTGAACGCGAGCGTCTTATACGGGTGCGACCCACTGTGTCCCTGCCGCGGCGGAGCGCCGGGGTTGAACAGGCTCGTGAAGCTCGAGCCCACTTTCCACACAAGGACCACCCCCTCCTCGAGCGAGACCGTCACGAGACGGCGGCCGTCCGGGGAGAAAGAGCATGCCGCGGGCGCCGCTTGTGGCCCTCCAGCACGTAGAGCTGGGTCGCGGTCTTGAGATCGTACATGATGACCGCGCCCTCGGTGGTGCCCACCGCGAGACGCTGCGTCGCCATGTGGAAGTCGACGCTGGGGAACCTGGGCGTATGTGTGTGTCAGCATGGACGGGGACAAGTGGGCAGGACAGCCCCGGGGGAAAGTCACGCACGTCTTCACGACATGCCCGATGATTTCGGTCGCGGTGTCCAGAACTGCATCTCGGCTGAATGTCGAATTGGGGTCCAAGGACTTGACGATCGCTTCCATCAGCTTGGGGAGGTTCGGGTACAGGATAAGCGGTCTCTGTCCGCTCGGGGGTGAGACGCGTTTCACAAGTTAGAGAAGGCGCAGCGTACCTTGCGTATCAGAAACGCCACCAGCTGCATCACGTTTTTCCTGTGGTCGAGCGTCCTGGGGTTCATTATGTCGAGAGTCAGCGTCGTCATGAACAGCGGGGTGTTGCTCGATGCGATCTGAAGTACGGCAAGCCTCGCTTGCGGACCCGCGTTCTGCAGGGTGATGTTCTCCTTGCGCGTGGAGGTGGCATGCGCACAGAGCGCACGAAGCATCGTCATTGCGTCCACGTAGTGTTGCCAGACCTGGAAACCCTTCGTGCAGAGGTCGATGGCAAGGCCCAGATGGCTAGAACTGTCGTCGTGCAGACATAACGCAACCGACTTGGAGATGTCGACGAGCGAACTGTTGGAAGGTAAATCGGGAGTCCGCTGCCGTTGCCTTGCTCGGCTCACCTCGTCGACAGAAGACTATATTTCTCGACTGCCATATATCCGCAAAGAAAGAGCGCCAGTCCTGCCTGCCTGGTATCTTGTTCAGGCAGACGGCTGCTAAGGATGGCACTTGATTCGCGTCAGTCAGTCGCTAGACCGGTGTCACAGGCTGAGTCGCCTACGGTGATGTTGCCATGCATCAACCAGTGCGGTGCTTTCCTCGTCGGAAAGCCTCACTACTCCAGCGTCGAACAACATTCTCGCTGCATTACGTAGTTCGTCTTTCCCGAATGTATCAGCGGGCGTGTTATGGCGGTGCACAGACCAAGGTTGGGACGTACTCGAGGACTCAAACCATTGTCTAGCCAGATACACAACGCTAGGCGTCTTGAAATGAGACCCTATGACAGCTGCGAGCGCAGTGGCGTAAAACGTGATCACGGTCTGACAGTCATCGCTGATTTCTGCAAATCATGTGCTCAGCATGCAACATGGTTATATTGATGGACAGCATACCCATCGTAGAGAGACATTGTCTTCAGAATTGCTATAATAGCGGCGTCGCGCGATGCAGATACTGTTGGAGATATGCACCAGGCACTCTTGGGATCTTGGTGACAGTATATGGCTGTTGCTTGACCACTTCAGAATGCTTAATACCTCGCCCACACATAGGTATTGTCACACTCACGATGCATGTCCAACATTTCCAGAGTTGGAGATAACTCCCAGCTTCGTCTCACAAACCTCATCAATATCAGGGCTTAGTCCTGGTGTCAACAAGGTAGAGAGGAGAGCGCGGAGCTGGGTCAGAGGTGAAGATCGCTGTGAATTCTTCACACCCGATACTGGCATGGTACTCGATGCTTTGGCATCCACGGCTGTGAATTTCATAAACCGCTCGAGGGCAATCGTGAATGTGCACACTAATGAGCGACATTAAGATACCCCTCAGCCCCTCTCGAACGAGTGTGGACTTACTGGAGTCTACGCTGGCAGACCCGCTGGAAAGAGTCGATACAGATGTGGACAGGCGCGTGTCCCTTTCGTCTACAGGGCTACGAAGAAATTAGCACTCGATTTCAGGTATGGATTTCGATAAATGCGGACGTACATTTCAAACCAACCTGGGCTGCTGGCAGCGTCCTTGGCCTTCTCTCTATCCATTGAACGCCGGAACTCGCCTGTCTTGGTGTCCCACAGTCTCGCAGAACCATCCGTATAAATGACCAAGAGCAGATCATGTTCCTCACCGCCACCATAATGGATGCGGGAGAGTGGCGAAGATGCGCCCGGTATGATATATAGACTGGGTCAAGGGTAACCGTTGAGAATCAGTTTCCAGTCAATAAGAACTCACAGTTCAAATCCGTCCAGTGCAATAACTGCTATCGTACCGTCCGCTGAGATGCACAGTGCACATCCGCGAAGCGGTCCCGCATTTTCCTCTTGCTGCCGCACTTGTACCACGTGGAGCAAAGGGACTATAAATTGGACAAAGCGTGCGCAGAGTTTCAGGCCCCTGTTAAGATATAGTTAGCAATTTCAGGCTTTGACGACGGTGACGGGCTTACTGCAGTGTCCATATGGCTATACCTCCATCATCTGATCCTCCTATGATGAAACGGTCCCCCGTACGTTCGTTGCGAATAAGATGCAATGTTTGGATAGATGCAGGAATTGGGATCTCAGAAGTCCTGTGAAACAAGAAGCCCTCGGTCGGTTTATTGGGAGGTAACGAAGGTGATGACTCTGAAGGCGACGTTTGGCGACGGGCCAGTGCCAGTGCAGGAAAGGAGGTGAGTCGGACGTGGCCGTCGCCTTGACTCAACAAACGTCAGGTCTCGCTAACAGTTATGTCGTTGCGATGCTTACTATAACCTAAGATGAGTAGGTTGAGCTCCAGAGGAAGCACCGCAGTGAGAGTAGGCTCGGTCTGTTGGTAAGAGGTCGCAGCTAGCTGGGTGCGCCAGAGTCTGTGACATGTCGCTTCTCGCGATGGCGATGTCGATGCTACTGGCGCATATATTGCTACTTCCTTGTGTCCTGAGGAGGTCTGGCGTAGAGTGAGCACCTTGTTAGTAACTCTTATAAAGGCTACGGCAGTGGGTATCCCAAGGGAGATCGACTGGGTGAGCACCGGTCTAGATATCCAAAAAGTCTTAGGCAATACATTTTGAGCCGAATGTGCCAGAAGAGACGCACTGCAATTTGGCGTCTTTTAAATCATTGATAGGATCACCATTCGCGTCGACCGACACTAACTTGTACCACCGTGCTGTATTCTGGCTCAACTCAGTGTTCGCACGCCAGGTAACGCCAAGGGAGGACAAACCCCTAACACCACAAACATCTCATCGTCCACGAACTGCACATCCAAAACCTTGTCGACATCCTTCAGAGGGAGTGCGAAGGAATTGCATTGTGACGTTCCGTCTGTGCGACGCCGAAAAACCTGTACACGCCGCAGTCAACCAAAAGCCACACGAAGATCCATGTTCTTGTACTCACAAGAACTTCAGAATCTGTCCAGGAAAGCCATGACACTATACTGGTCCCGATTGCATATTGGCCACAAAGTCCTCGCAAAGTATTAGGGGTGGACGAAAATACAAGAGGCCCCGCGTCGTATTCTTGACCAAACCGAAGACGAGAGAATTCGGTATTAGGAGCAAGAAAGTCGGGTACAATTCTGTCTGCGCGAGGAGCTGGGGATGCGATATTTTCGGAACTTTTGCTACTAGAATTTTTGAATGGGTTGGGATTGTGAGCGACTTTGGCTCATCGCGAGAATGTCCAGAGGAAGGAGTACGGGATTGTGCACGTGCGGGAACCTCGAACCCGGAAGTGATAGTCACAGGCTGGGAGATGACGTGGTACGCACTGTTTATGTAGGCAAAGGATAGTGAACCTATCAGGAAGATGGGCCGTGGTACGGTGGTTTCACGGTGAAAAGACATACCGTCTATTTCGCTGCGCAGTAGTTCAGAAGCCTCAGCGTGACCGTCGACTCGCCAATGGGAAAGCGGTTCAAGTGAAGTTGGGTGGACACCATAAGAATCACCAACATGGAGTTCAAACAAAGAAAAATCTGCATTCTTCATTTGGGGTTCGTCGGCTGCATCGGGAAGACCAAAGATGTGCGGATAAGGTCGACGTGAGGCGCAAGCTAAGATGAGGTAGGTCGTCTTTGTAGTCGGATCATATATGAACGTAAGCCACTCGATCGATGACCGACGCTTACCTCTGCGGATTGCACCACCCTCAATCGTGTCCACCGCGATGCATTATCTCGTAAGTGTGCAGTAGCATTTCTACACAGCGCAGTTGCAATACACACGCCATCACGTACGTCAAAGACGGTCAGATCACTGAACAACGCATCAGCCACTGCCCTCCTGTGAGTCTTTTGAGCGTACCCTGATTCCTGCAGGGAAATTAGCAAACCCGTCCCTTCCGGGCTGACGAGTTCCGATATTCCGTGTCCGACCCCACAGCGAGGCGGCAGTATGTGGGCAATTAAGGTGACGGCATCCTCATCAATCTTATCAGTCGGAGGAGTAAGATGGGGTGAAGGAGGTGCAGAGATGCACCTGGGACTGAAGAGGGGAGAATTCGTGGCAGACAGGAGAGATTTCAGGTCGTCACGTCCTTTGCCCGATCCAGGACTGGTGGGTGTCAGGGATGAAGCAGGTAGGAACGGAGAAGGTGGAGGTTGTGATAATCTCTCAGTAACCACTCCTCTTTCGACACTAGGAAGCAGTGCATCTGCAGGGCCACGCTCACGCGTTGGTTTATTTGAGGCGTTGCTCTTTAGCAGATCTTTAAGCCGCTCGGCTTCGTCCTCGAAGTCAACAAAATTCCTCGGCGCCTGCACTTGCTCGCGCGATACTCCTGACACCACACGTGAGCTAGCAGAGGGGTTTATGAGGGCCTGATTCAGTGACAGTGATGAAGGCGACTGAAGCGAACGAGAATGTCTGCGGGAATGCGAAGGCGACCTCGGAGAAGAAGGGGGAGAAGAGGCACGATGCGCGGATGGTCCTGCCGTCGTTGGGGTAGGCCAGCGTGTACGAGGTAATGACTGTGGGATGGCTTTCATGGTGAGGTCACTGGGCGCTGGTGCCCCGAAGAGGTATATGGAACCGAATTCGCCACCAACTGCGATTCCAAGGGCGCCTGAGGCGCGATCCAAACGCCAAGTAATCAATTTTGAATTGGCTTCATCAATGAAGCTTTGTTCCGTTATATCTGTCTGGGGTTCGGGTTGCCTGGAGATGTGCAAAGCAGTCGGAAATGTCAGCGGCACAAGCATAGCGAGTCGGGACGCAGAGAAAACGGTGATCGAACAGTCAGAATATGTAGATGAGAGCGATGTCCGCGAGCTCTTCTAGCGTTCACCGAGGATCGGCTCCAGCAATGACACTAGAAGCTCGGGGTTATGCATCCAAATCTAGCAGGTGTTTGCTTCTTTGTTTTTGTTTGTTTCCAAGGCTATAGCCAAACAACCACCGCCCGATTAGGCTTCGATCAGTACATACTTAGTTTATTGTCAGCCTGCAAGCAGATATCTCTTGCAAAGACTCTAGGCGGCTAACGGGCCACTTTTTCAATGGTAAATTTCAATTCATCACAATGGAACTCACGCTACGTGCAAGTTTCAGACTTCCAGTGCACTGGCAGTGTAATGTGAGCTGCTAATCAGCTCAGAACGGCCCCGGCCTGAGGTATTTATGACTCCTAAACGCAACCTGTGAGCCTGAATTGTGGCAAATCGGTTTCTTTTCTCAGCCAAGGTGATCTCTTGTACCCCTAGTATGTCAGGGGGCCATGCGCCTCACAGGAGGATATTTTTACAGTATCAAATGGCCCATAGACGCTCAGGTACATACTCACACGGAAGGATCCAATCGATGGTGACACTATTTTTTTTAGATTCGCTGCATCGATCGCAGTAGACTTCCATGCCAATATTACGGCTCCCAGTCTCCCGCTTTGGCCGTGGGCATGCTTGAACATGGGAAGCCGGCAACGAACCAGATGACGGTCCATCTAAAACGTGGCCGTGCTCGTTTCAGCATCAGTACAGTTTCACGCTTAAGCAATATCATACTTCCTGATGGGCCTCGAGCTAGAGCTGTGTAATGCTTGGTTAAGTCTTTTGCGGTGTGTTGGTCCGCTAACCGTACTTAGGGGCTCAGTTCTGGAAGACTTTGCTCAGAATAACTTGGATCCTACGCTATTTTCAAAATTCCGACACATCTATTCATTCCCTTTTACAAACTCTCTGGAATCGATAGCATCAACTGTCCATTGTGGGTCCAGTATAGCCTGATTACCCCACTTCGACGGCTGCGAGTCTACTTCGTCCCTTCGTTCCGGGAACTTAACCTTGCCTAGAAGCTCCTGCCACAGCAAGAAAAGCTGTGCTTACGTTCATCAGAACATGCTTTCAGTCTCTCCTCGACTCCGATCTGGCCTCCTGAATAACATGTGATTCTGCATTTAGCCACGAGGCCTTGTGCTTGACTGCTCTGTTTAACTTTCGAGTCGTACGAGCACCCGGAAATGTACTCCGCACGCTGACCAGACCCCAGCGTCTTCCTCCGATCGAGATGTGACCATCAGATCCAGACAACGGGAGTGTTTCCCGTGGAATGATCTCGACAACGCCACTGTTACTGCGCACTAGACTGGGTGCCGTTCCACTTTCCATGCAGTGTATATGGGAATTCAGTTTCCGTGTACGACTGAATGAGTATGACGTCGGCCGGTTTCACTCTGACGCTGCTTTGTTCTGTCGTCTTTTGATCCATGTTTCAGGTGTTTCTACTGTTCGTTTTTGCTTGAATACGAGTAGCTACGCTTCGATTTACCCCGTGCGTTTGCCACGGAATTGGCAACCGTTTACCAGGGTAGACTACACATTGTTTTGTGTTCCTGATGGAACGCAGGCCCTCGCTTTTTCATCTTGTCTCCAGGCATTTACTTCGCTGGGATCTTGCGCCTCAGCGATCTTGCTGGCTAGGCTACGCCACAACTTTCTTTGCACATTGTATCGTGCTGCCCGTGACGTCAAGTTGGACATTGTTCACCAATGAGTTCCGCAGCATGCATCACTGCAGTCCCGTTCATCTCACATCAGGCCAAGCCATTCATGAAAAAACCAAATAAGATCCACTGATATTCTAAAACGAAAATGGCTATGATCGATACCGAGTTGAAACCCTCCCAGGTCTAGCTAAATAAACAATGGGTTGTATGTATGTAAGAGTGGCGTAGTCGATACTTTTGGCCAAAGAGCCAGAGTAGTGAGATCTAGAGATGTAAGTTATTACCAGATGTGGCCCAGATTAACTCCCGCAGATATAGTATGGGACGAAATGCACTTCTGCTACATCGGATGCGCCCAGCGCTGATGTAGAGCAATAAGACGAGAAGGCGATCATCTACGGTCGCGTGACTAAGAGCGGCGGTGATGGGAATCAAATCAGCGCCTCTCGGATGGGCGGCGACAAAGAACTTACGCTATGTTGCGTGGCGTTTTGTTGTCTTCGGACTGTGATCGGTGCATCGTCGCTCAGTGCCGGACTGGGAGAGCGCCGCACCTCGTATGCCTTCAGAGGAAGGCGATCAGGTGGTACTCTCACGAAGTGGAGAAGATGAAACTCACATGAAGCGCAGAGTGGGGATGCATACCTCCCTGTAGCCTTTGTTTTTGCAGCGCGTACTCCATCTGAAAGGGCGAGGCCATGAGTGGCCAAGCTCTTTAGGGTCGGGGAGCCTCATACCATTGCTCTATTTTGAGCCCCGGAGTTGTAATGGAGCATATCATTGGGCACCGAAGACATTGTTGGTAGTTTCGCAAGCGAATGCGTCATGGAAGGGAAAGAATCGAGTTTGGATGGCGAAGATGCAGCAGAGGATGTAGAGGACCTCGACCTTTCAGATGGCGCCATTGAGGATGATGAGAGTGTACGTTGGTAGGGCATAAAGATCTTGTTCTTTAAGGGATACAACTATAACACAGAACGCACTTCCCTTTAAATCATCTCGTCAAAGTCACAGCAATCTAACATATGTGATCGTGATGACTGCCCCAGCGGATATTACCGAAGCCATGCTGCTGTAGGACGCAGCATGACACGGGAATCTTGAGCGATGACTCCCGCGTGGATTATCAGTGCAAGTAATCAAGGGGTAAGTTACTGGAAGAAGGCAGTGCTGAGTGCTGCCAGGCCTAACTAGATTCCGCATGGATCGAGGCATCCTGTTTTGGGAAACGAACACGTTTTTGCAGCGCAGTACCAGCATGTTTGTCGTAGGACCTTAATCCCACGAGGCAAGCGCCAGGTCTCGCGCAAGGATGATGCCCCATTCAATGACTGTCAATTTCATACATAATGACCGAAATACCCTGTAATATCTATGATACACTCAAGCTCCAAGAGATCGCAACATGTCAGATCTGCTACGGCATGTAAAAGGCAGTAAACGTACAAAGGCAAAATATGCGCACCTCTCAATTGCATTGTTTCCGCATGTCACGTAAAGCTGCGGGTGAAATCGCTATTCGGTCATCATCATCTGGCTTTCCAGAGTGCGTCGAACTGCGAATGCTGTCCCGTTTCTGAGTGACAGCTCCAATCATCTCCGTCGATGACCCAAAGCGTTCGAGTGGCCCCTGCTCCAAAACAGATATATTCAATCGAAGGACGGTAAATACGAATCTCAGCGGCGAGAGCACGTTGCAGTATTCCTGTGGGCTGAGGAGTCCATGAAGTGACATCGAGTTCCAATACTCGGAGCTGGTGCATTGCCATCAGTTGACGGTGGAAGCGATTCGACTGTGACTCGGTTAGATAACGAATCATTACAGGGGTGAGAAATTTAGAGCTCACATTTTGAGACGGTAGAGGCAGTGGGATTGTTCCAATATGGCGGAGTTGAGGACATGTGGTTGTAATTGATCGGAAAGCTTCCATACCAAGAACTTTTGGTAGGTGGAGTATGCTCAAGGCCCGAAGAGAAGAAGTAAGGTGACGAAGTTTCGGAATGAATGCCAGAACGTCAGTTTCGGAGCTTTCGTCCAATACGACTTGAAGATGTGTGAGGGGCGTCGCAACATTTACAATGTGTTCAGCGGCTGCCAGTGGTCCATCAAATGTCCGAAGTTCAGCGAGACTACCAGCTTCAAGCTGCAAAGAAGCATCGTTGACCGGGCCGTCGATGGTGTGTAGAGTTTTGAGTTTATTTTGGCTTTCCAGGAACTTGACGAGGTGTGCATCCCAATAGAAGAGGAGCCTAGCTTCCATAAGTTGGAATGGGATATGGGCGATGTCACCTAACACCCAGCTGTTTGCGAAAGTAGGATCCTGGAGGAAGAGATACTCTAGGGAAACCATCTTGGATAATGCAAGCTGAACGGTACCCCAGAACCGCCCCGAGATTTCACGTTGACTCCGCCTAGTGTCTTGAAAGAAACAGAAAGAGCGGACGTATGACCCAAGGCGAGGCTGCGATACAATGGATTGACATGCGCGGAATGTAATCTGGACGTGCCCACACGTTATGACCTCATACAACCTAGCTTCTGCTTCGCGTTGCAGGGACTTGCACGTGCGGCACAGGGCTGGGAGATCGCTTCGGCGTGTCCAGCGAACGATTCGACTGCATACTTCAGGCGACAACGTTTTCGCGGTGACTGGTTCCATCGGACACCAAGAGGGAGGTAAAAAGTAATCGGCTGGATAGGAGTGGATGAGCACACTCCTCAGGTCGCCAGAGGGTGATAGCGTACACCTAGGATTTTGAGGAACAGTTTAGAACGTAATCTACACACACTGTGAGCAAGCTGCGCGGGTCTGGGTGAAAGGATGACTTGAGAATGCCATCCAGATCGTTAGCACGACTGCTCTCACAGAATCCTAGCAGTGAGTGTGAATGCCGCCAGTGCCACTGGCAATAATTGGGAACGAGGTGGAGGAGTGGCAAGTACACGGATGGGCCCACACAGCCGAGGTGGCGGTTGTTTTAGTGCCAGTGTTGCATTTTAACCTTGTCTGCCTTTCCGTTACTTTCTTTTTCATTCTTTGTTACGACCTTCAGGTTGTACATACTCAGCTTGATATCACATCAAAAATGTCCACCGTCTCTCGTACAGATTTATTGGCTTGGGTGAATGAGCTTCTGCAGCTAAACTACACCAAGGTCGAACAGTGCGGCACCGGGGCTGCCTATTGTCAGATTCTCGACTCAATCTACGGTATGCACTCGTTTCCGGCATCGTCTCACAGATCGCCATTCTAGATCGAAATACTGATGCAATGACACTCTTTCCAGGGGATGTTCCAATGAGTCGGGTTAAGATGAACGCAAGACACAACTACGAGTATGTCGCAAATTTCAAAATCTTGCAGACTGCCTTCACAAACAAGAAGATTGACAAGGCGTGTTTGTCTTCCATCTATCCCACGCACTTGTCTCATGGTCATGCATAGCCTATACTCGTCGATAAGCTCGCGAAATGTAAAATGCAGTGCGTATTCCAACAATTGCATGATGATCCAGGACTGTAGTCATGACCATACTTGTCACAGGGACAACCTTGAGTTTTTGCAATGGATGAAGCGATTCTGGGACCAGAACTATGGTGGACAGGGATATGATGCGGTAGCACGAAGGCGAGGTGCTCCTACGGATACACCAGCCACTATCGCACCTCTTTCGGGCCCCCGGAGTGGCAGCGCAGGTCTCGGCGTTGGAGCAGGGAGATCTGGTGGAAAGACTCCTATTAGTGGACATCGTGCTACTTCAACACAGCCTAATGAAGCCATCCTGAACCTCCAAGCACAACTTCGGGACATGTCTACTCACATGGAAGGTCTAGAGAAGGAGCGAGACTTCTACTTTGCCAAGGTATGGAACTTCCACCTACAGCCTTTCTTTGTGCTCACGATGTGGTTATAGCTTCGCGATATCGAGATCCTCGCACAACAACAGGTCGAAGTCCTCGAGAAAGATGGACAGCAGGATGAAACACTCAAGGAGATCCAAAAAATCCTATACTCGACGGAGGTAGCCAATAACAGTTGAGCATCAATCGCTTTACTGACCTCGCTTCCAGGACGGCTTCGAGGTTCCAGAAAATGCTGTACCAGCTGACGAAGAAGAAACTTTCTAGTTTTATATACCATTCCGATATGAGGAAGCTTTGGCAACAGTGCACTTCTCTTAGTTTAACCACGACTTTTCTGCGCTTTTCGTTTGCAATCCCTGGCATTCTTCAAACCTTTCCTATAAGAGCTTCGCTCTTTCGTCGACTCTGTCTACTCTCAGTTAGCGTATCTTCCCATCTTCGTCGCTCCTTATAATTGATCATCTACAATGCATCTCTTAGACCGTTCTTTCTCGACTTAGCCTGCACACGACACCATCCTGATCGGTCTAAACTATACACTTGTGATTTTCGAAAATCGGGTTAAGGTATATATAAGGTATCATCAAATACGTGAAACTACTCGTTATACAGTATTGTCCTTTCTATCCGAGATAGCTAGACGTGACATAAAAATCTGCGGTCAACTGTTAGCTTCGATGCTAGTAAGAGCACGGAGCCGAGTATCATGCTCGATCCTGCGATTGCAATACTAGCTGTAAATGAGCCAAGCTGATCTTGCAGCAGTACCCCAGCAATAGGACCACCAAATAAGGATCTTGAGGACAGAAGTTGAGATTACAGGGAAGACTCGTCGAGAAGCTGGTGAAAAAGGGGGCTTACGGGACGGAAATAAGAGTGTATAAAGCTCCGTATGCGTGCTCCGATCTCTCGGAGGTCAGATATTTGGGCCACACAGGGTGTAACCACCGAGATAAACGCCCCAGAGAATAAGCCGTATATTGTTGCAAAGATGGCGATCTCAACAAGGGTTTTCGGAAAACATCCAGAACACAAGGCAGATTAGGCCAGAAAGGAACGCCTGAAGGGCAGAGGAGGTTAAATCGGCCTATCTTGTCGGATAACCAGGCGGGTGCGATACGACCGACGACGCTGCCGGCGTTCATAGCTGACAGAACGTAAAACGCCAGTGTCGGAAGGGATGTTCAACGATTCTGCGTAATCCGAGATGTAGAAATAGGGTGTGAATATTCCTAATTATGTACGATTATAGATGTGGGCTTCTGGCAGGCCAAACAAGAACGAACACACCTAAGCAGACGAAAGACGAACCTGCAACTAGAAGTAGGAACTGACGGTCCTTTATCGTCTGGATGCCTAACGAAAAATTCGCCTTCTTCTTGCTGGGAAGCCGAGGTCTTACGGTGAGAATTGCCGTGATACCAAGAATACCGGCTATGAGCGCTGAAATCCTGGTCGTCATTTCGAATCCGACGGTCTCAAAAAGGTGTCGAAGCATGATGGGATAGATGACTCCCCCTAACCTGCTATATGAGTAATGATCCACAAGAGAATAGAGAACACAATACCAAAACCAGATCCAGCAGTCGCAATTCCTATGGCAGTCGCCCGATACTTGTTGAAGTGCGTCGCCACACAAGCAATTGAAGGATAAAATCTGGAACCATGTTCAGATCGGTACTTTGCTGTGTAAGCGGGATCAAAGACAAACAGCATTGCGACGCCCAGACCAAACAGAATGCCTTGAGCTAGCAGATACTGATAATATTCCACCGCGATACCAGTCAACATAATACTAGAGACCAGGATGATGGAGCCGGAAATCAGTATTGGAGTTGGACCGTAAGTGTCAAATATGCATCCTATGGGTCCACCCTGCGAATGAAAGAAGTCACGACGCGCAGTTTCTCCAGTAGAAATCAACATACCATAAAGAAGAATGTCCAGAGCTGCAAAGACCCTATCCATGATATACTAAACAGTGGCATGGACACAAGCTGGTGACCCGAGTACCATAACTGAAATGTTCCGAATGCATTCAATTGTCCAAAGGAGCAAAAGAGCGCGAGAAATGTCCCAAAGACCGCCATCCACGCCTTGAGCCTGCTGTCCGTGCACTCGTCTGTAGCGGGTGGTAACAATGGCACCTCGGCTTGCACAGTACTGTTGCGCGAAGACACCTCGCTTGGTGTTCCCTCAAAGCCCGACTCTTGAGCTGGCAACGATTGCTTCTCAACGTCCGTCATTGATTTAGTATCGCCGCCACTGAATAGGTAGCTGAAGAGAGGGTAAGGGGGAGTTGATGATAAACCGAACAAAAGAGCCACGAGCTATAAACAGGGTGGAATACGACGTCAGATCACTCCGCATTGGTAGGCTTCCCGACTATACCGGAAAGAACGGCGTAATTCCGTCTTCTGCGTGCTATACACGTTCGCGCTCAAATGGGGTTGTTGGACGAAAATGCGTGCACGGATCTGGCGGACCAGGACACCCTCTAATATATAAGTAGGCAGCCTGAGAGCTTTGTACTGCCTCAGAACTGGAGTCACAAGTATTGATGCACAGATGCACAGCGACTCGGTATGTCTCCGCGTGCCAGTGTTTCCTGTGACGAGAGCGCTAATAGTATTAACCGCATTCTATATCAGGACTGATAATGGAAGCGTACCGGTATTCCGGAGTCGACGCGAACAGTTGTCATAGCGTCGCGCTGCTCCGACTTCGTTATCGTTGGTTTACGGGTCCACCTTGCGTCTTCATGCATCCGCCGTGGACGGACCTATATCAGATAACCCGAAGCGTGCGGAAGCCAGCGAATCAGAGGAACTAGAAATTGGATAAGCAGATACTTAAAATGCATAGCGACAGTACCATGGGCCAGGGGTTATATCACTTGGTCTTCATGAAGCTCCGCGTATATCTGAGCGGGATCCAAGATAATACCCTGAGAATGGTGGATCAGTGATCACGTCCTCGGATACACATTTTTCTAAAGGGTCAAGACAGGGATACATGCGAGGATCGAGCATCAGATGCTACGTACTATGGTGAAAATGCATGCCTGACGAATCCGAGATCCAGTTACGATGGTCCTTCGGTATTACTACCACCAACTCTTCTGAGCGTTACCCCACTGCCATCGCGCAATTTCCTCGCCTTCAATTCCCGGTAACGTGTGATGGCCTTCTCCCGTTCCTCCTCCATCATCGCTCTTTGGGCCATAGTCAGAACCCCAGACGTCCTGTCCTTCGTGGTCGCTCCACGAGGGAATTTTCTGATTTCTGGAGGCTCTTGCGCAATATCATTGAGACGGCGAGGCGCAGAAGTCGAGGTGACCAGAAATTCTTCTGCCGTCTTGCGAAGCTTTACTGAATCCTCCTTGACACCTGGCATTGCCGGTGGAAATGAAGACCTTTTCGAAGTTTCCGGGTGTTGGCGAGGGTTCTCGATAATTTTCTCGTCCCGCTGTAGCGCCTCCTGTGCAGCTTCTTCTTTTAATACTTTGCGCGCCTGAACAGATGAATGCTGTCGTGCTGTTTTAATGAGAGGTAGCATAGTGCTCTCTACTCGCCTGCAGGATCAAAAAATAAGTGGGTTTGCACACTCTCGAATCTCGATACTGCTTCATATCACAGCACAGCACAGCACTTACTTGTTGAAGTGGGCAACCGTTTCTCCGGGCTTGATCGTAAGCGCTTTGGTTGGTCTGGCGCTATTCACATCATCATGGCGTATTTTTTTCCGTTGACTCGGGTGAGGTTTACTCTCGTCGTTATCCCCATCGAGTTTGCGTTTCATCTCTCGGAATTCCCTCCTGATCCTCCCTGCTTCAAGGACACGGGAGACGGACTTGGGAATGGGTTCATGTTCTAGGGGAGATTTGGGGGCTAAATCGGCACCTCTGAAAGGTTAGCAACACCGTTTTTTCAGCGAGGTGATCGTCAATTGAGTGCACCGTGCCTACCGCAGGGCCTTTTCTTGCTCCCTAATCGATCGCTTGGCGCGTTTGTGTGGCATTGGACAGGTTGGAAGCACTGTGTTGATGGCTGGTCAAAAGACTTAACACGTAGTAATAATATTGGTGCCAATCTCCACACTTCCCCGCCATCACAACGGGGCGTGTTTATGCATATGTAGATCTCGGTCACGTGCAATGCTATGTCGACGACTGGTAATTTAAATAAACCTTTCATACATAATGGCTACCTTTCAGCAAGCCAACTTCATATGGCCTACTAAGCACCGAAAACAGGGTCTGTTACATTCAAGACGCTGATGGACCAGCGTCAGCGCCACCATTATCTAGTTCCAGTATAAACTACCCTCCGTGTATGTCCACCTTTTTAGCACAAACACGAACCCAAAGATGCCGAGGAAGTATGCAGTGATAATGGCTGGTAATTACACGCGGCGTCATGGTGGGCGGAGTTGAAGGAAATTGCTGTAGACGTACCTAATTTCCGATCTGGTCGCTGGCTAATGTCATAGCCAGGTTGAGGGACACCCATAATATTGCAGAATATGTGAGCTGTGATTGGAGCAAGCACAGATCCTGTGCGTAGGAAAAGATACGAGCAATAGAACCCGAATATACTAGTGTAGGTAAACTGGAAAGCTACGTCAGAAAGGCAGTCAGTGGATGTGATCCAATGCCAGAACACGACGGGCCAGCTTACCCGTGCCAATTGCGGCGCGTTTTAGTGCTGCGGGGCTACGCCCATACCTGTTGTATGTGTCCCAGGCATGGTGCAAGTGTGCTACGTTGGGCAAGGTAGGCTCATGTTCGTGAATTGATGATTTTACATGCGACGGAGACACTTACCTGCTCCGAAAAGTAAGGGACTTAGAAAGATCATTCGCACCCTCGATGCCTGCGCCAAGTGATACACAGTCAGGACACATGCTCTGAAGACGATTTCTTCCGTGGTGGGGCCCTGTATCATACGTTAGCATGATCACATGTCGATGCAATGTTGCAGTTGATTGAGCACCCACAATGACATAATTCCGCATGCCGGTGAGCGAGAAGACAAAAGAAGCGCCACCATTTAGGAACGACGAGTTGCGCTGGGATGGAAGAGTCTCTACCAGGAAATGTCCGTAGAGTGGTCCAAGGAACAAAATAGGAGTTACGAGGTGTGGAAGGATGTTAGTGGGGGTGAGGCCGAGGTAGACAACTGTAAGTTGTAACGGGGTCAGTTGCTGCCGCCGCCAGTTCGATCAAGTCAGATGCTGCCAGAATCATGCTGACGAAACTGAACAACATACATCGTTATCGTTGCCTGACACAGCAGTCATTAATCCGAAGACGAGGACGCAACAAAGCAGAGTCGCGATGCTGACAGCAACCAGCCGCGCTCGGATTATATCTTGGTCATCTCTCCAGCGCTCATTCAGCTCCTTAGGTCTAGTATACCCATAATCAAGGTATACCTTGGTCTTGGAGAAGGAAAGTCGAGTATTCTTTGAGACGTATATCGAACCAACATAGGAAGTCACAAAGAGTGCTGCCAAGATGTGAGCAGAGGACGTCGGTAGCGATATAGCGGAAAGCATGTCAAGAGGAAGAGTGAGAAGCAGTCTGCCAGTAGCGCGACAGATTAGAACTCTTTTTTGAGGCCGTTTCTTGTCGAGGGGTGGGTCAAAACTAAGACCTCGGGTTCGTCGTGTATTGTTTTCTACCAGTTAAGTAAACACCAAAGGAGGCAGGTGTCGTGGTTCCTTCGACGATCGTCAAATGAAACCCAGGGTATCTCTCCAGACAGCCAAGGAGATAATGATCATCGATTTATCCCCCCAACCGTTCAAACCAGCACTGACAGCAAGCAATTGCCAACGAGTGCAACTAAGGTAGCGAAGCAAGACGTGATCGTGAGACGTTTTGGAAATAAATAGAGACAAACACTGAAACAACGCTTGTGACTGTCCGACCCATTCCGTGTGCAACCCATTTTGCCTCTTCATACCGCCTGAACAAGTCATGCACGCGTCCCTCATCCGCCGCCAGCTAGGTGGAATTATTCCTCCAAAAATCGCTTCACCCTCTCTCCTTGTACGTTTCGGCAGACAACCGTTTTCCCCCGTGTCTGACTTCTGCTTCCCTCACAGTCCTCAGGTTCCGGAGAGGGTTTGGCACCTTTGGTGAACTTTTACTCGAAACTTCCCAAGGGTCCTGCACCACCATCAGGCAGAGGCCTCAAGGCACGTTTCTTCAACGGCAAGAATGCCTCGGCAGCTCCTGCAGCCTGGATAATCCTAGGCTTGTTCGGCTTTGGGTATGCCATTGACTACCAAAGTATGTGTACCACGTGTCTTGAAAAACAATTCCTGAATGTTCCTTGTTATCAGTGCACTTGAGTAAGAAGCCCTTTATTGCACTCCACGGCTACTCTAATCCATGCAACAGAGCACCACAAGAACCACCCGCACTAAGTGCACCGGAGGCTTTAGCTATGGCTGCGATGGTGTTCATCAACCAGATTAGTTTTGTGTACGGGCCGCGAATAGACAACTATCGGGTTTTGAATCTGAAGCATGACATTGCCACTTTTCACGAGCGTTAGATGTGGCAGAGCTCGATCATTTGGTGAGCGGGGAACAGGAACTGCATCGAAGACAGATAAATTGACGTGTGTTGTATGCTAGTTCTCGGTGGACCCCGTGTGCTTCTAGTCCTCTGATACTCCGTCCTTGTGAACTTTATTGAGAACGTTCCGAAGACCTTCGTAATCTACACCAATCGGAGGTGACATCGAAGGTCGGACGTGAGAGGCGTGCTTCATTCCATGAGTTCCCCTGGGCATAGAGACATCATATTGTCCATCAACACTATGAGTCTCGTAATCGTGTATGATTGTTGTCCGCGTGTTGAGCTGACGTACCAGATGAATGCTGACTTCGCAGCCTGTTTGTTCCCACCGAGGTGAGTTTCAATGGTCTCAGCCGGTCCGCCACATAACTGGACAGTATCCGATGCGTTGATTGGTGGGATCCTCTAACGTGTCGTGGTGCACCCCTGATTATCGGCCCATTTCACTCTTTATGTTCTGCAGGCTGAAATAAGTATATCAGATCAGGATTGTTCTTCGAACAGATATCATCCGAAGCATGGCCTTGAGGTGACTTATCTCCAAACCTTGGTGTCAAGATTTGGATCTGTCATCATGCGGACATCGTCGTCGAAGAGAAGTTCACAATCAAAGATATGGTCTTCATTATCGTGATAACGGACAAAGATCTTGGTGATATGATGGTGCATGCCTCACTGATATCATGAGAGATCGGTCGATGACGCATTATGCCGGAAATGAGCCTCGGAGTCGTGCTACAGAAATGAACATATGACTCCATAAATGGCACTATCAACATGGTACGATACAGGTATAGGCAGTCATGTCAATGGTGACAGGAAACAGTGAAGATGATGAAGTGCTTGATCACAACGCAAGTCTAGTTGATCAAAAGACTGAAGCGAAAAAAATCCTCATTGCCGCCGGCTCATCGCTGTCCTACATTGAAAGCAAAATTCGTCGACGTTGTCTACTGATTGTTGTATTTCGGGACCAAAATTCTGATTTAAGGCAAAACGATCAGGCACTGCTTCCGCGTGAGTCAGATGTTCAAAAAACTTGCTCACCTCTGTACAATTGGGTTGTCTACAGTTGGGAGGGTGCCGGTAACTTTTTTGGCACCGATTCGAGTTGCAATCCTCGATAGCGATGACGAGATGTCGTTGGAAGTGCTGAACGAACATCCTTCAGCTGCCATGCATGGAGAATGAAAGAATTCGACACCGTACACCACACTTCAACCACACGGTTCCTTGACTGTAATTTAAAGGGCTTTCAGTACAACGGAGGAGATGGTCATGAGCATGGCCCTCACGCTATTCGTCTACACATTTGTCGAGGAGACCTTGCAAGATGGGAGGAGATATATAGAAGTTTGCAAAAGCAAGGAAACACTGAGGGGGGGAACTTGTGGGTGGCCCACCTGCCGTTGGCAACTCGCGGCTTTATAGGATTTTGAGCACCGGAAGCCAGTCACGTCCCGAACAATACAGTATACGGCCGATATTGGATCATATTGGTCCTACTAGTAGTAAGCATACGATCAACAGGGTCACATTGGGTTCCAGATGCCGGGCCAGCCTTGCTGTATTCCGCGGTACTTCCAGAGCAACATTCCAGAGATACACGTTGTCTGTCCTAGGTTTTCCTAGATCTCTCAACTCAATTCGGCGTGGTTGTGATCTGGCTGAGTTGGAAGTTGTTTATCAGAAGGACATATGTTACAAGGTTGGTTGACGCTGGCATTATACGCTGATCTGAAATTAGTATATAAACGGTTCCCTTAGCACACGGAACAAGATAGTTACTTCGGGTTAACCCAAATCTAGTAGGCTCCATCGGCTACCCAACGTTGCAACCCTTGTGGTATCAGAAATTGTGCAGATACTTATCATGCTTGTCTCGACGCCCATTCGGGGGGGCGCACACTAAGGCGTCCGCCAGCTCTCTAAATATACTAGTGGTAGTGGTTTCACTCACAACGACGTGCATTGCACCCAAGATTCAGAAGAAGCGCCAGGGTGAACTTGAACCTACCACTGGCTGACAAATATAACTTCATCCCATGCCATCTAGTTTTTGATGGGTCTCACGGGTTGGTAAGGGTGGCAAAGAACACTGGCTCGTCTTTGCGTCAACGACGTGCCCATCACAGCTTATAGAAGCTACCCACACTTCGACCAAACAGGTGCTGTGCAAATCCCCCGAACCCGTCGTGTACCTGTGTTTCAGTCGAGAGTTCCTGGTTCTCCTTCGAGCGTCAGCGCTGTCAGCATCGACCATATTACGCCTTCGTTAGCTAATTGTGGGGAATGTAACGTTTAGTATACGTGATCATAGGTGGCTATCTGATATTTGGTTTTGCGCCACTAAACACATGTTATTGTTCAACTGTTGTGGTACCTCAGGTGACTTGGAGACACAAATGGCAGACTGTCATTCACCGAACTGACAGACATGACATGACTCAGATTTTCCAAAGTTAATCAGTACAGTAATACAGAGCTCCCACTCACACGGGGGCAAAGATTCTGTACCGCTGACGTAGCTTTAACCAACGTTTGAAGCACATAAACTGAGCTTCACCCAAGTGCAGATTGCAACTGTCAAGTTGTCAAACTCAGCTTACGCGCATAAAACGCGGAAGTCACTCTGACTGTTGAGACAAAACTTCGAATTTGCCTCGCTTATCATGAACTCAGTTGACGTCCTCCACAGATTTCGTTCCAATCAGCACAGTTACATAGTCCTGATATGCCCCGTTGCCCCAGGTATCAAGCCTGGTGGAGCAGATCAGCGATAAAGCACAAATGGAGTCTGTGACACGATTGTCCTCAGATTCGGCGTCTCTAGACTCTGCTTCGAGTCCTGTGACACTATGATTGTACCCGAGGGTCCCAGTATCGAATAAGGGAGAAAAACTGCGTTATGAATCAGCATACAATCAAGACGTGGGCAAGTCAAGACGCATATAAGACGCCATTTCCTCGGTCACCCGAAAGTGTATGTAGATACGTCATGCATTTGTTGATTCATTTGGAGACTTCTTGGGAACCGAAGTGTTGGATCCCCGGGCGTAAACATGTGGAAGACGCGCGGTAACGATGGCCCTGGCGAAGACTGCGCTGTTTCGTGTACCATGCTTCTCGTCACATTATTGGGGCGTAGAGATCTGATTAGGAATCTCAGTTCGTGATACCGACTACAACGGCTGCCGTTGTGTGGCGGGGCACGTTGGCTTCGCGTGTAGTAGCACAACGCATTGGATCCAATCTTGGTAGTGTGATCCAAGACATGCAATTGGGTACTTGCCACGCCTGTGAAATGCTGGGGCTGAAAAGGGAGGACAGTGAGTCAGGAGTCAGGAAGTCCCTCCATGCCCAATTGACCAATTTGAGGTGGACGCTGGTTCCCAACGTTAACTGTGATGCATGTGATGGCCGTCGGGTGTACTCCCAGGTGTGTCGGTGTCGTTCCTGACAGCCTGTAATTCATTGTTAAAGTTACGATGCTGAGTACCGGCAAATTCCGGCGACATTGCGGTAAGCGGATATCCTCAATATGTTGGCTGCAGAAACCAATCTAAACCTTACCGCACCCTTCTGCAGGTTCGACGAACACGAGAAGATTCGTACATTCAAACTACTATTGTGTCTGCCGTGCGTGCTTATTGACAAGTGCACATTCCTTGTGAACAGCCCCGCAGGAAAAGTCAAGCACGATAACTTGCACGACGCGTTGCAAAAGGCTCGGATAACTCGATGTCTGTTGCGCGATTTACTGTTTCCTTGTCTAAAGCCGCCGAGGGAGAGTCTCGTGCCGCGAAGCGCGTTATTATCCACCCAGACGACCTGAAAACTTTGAAGTTGTGTTCTGGGGACGTTGTCGCCTTATCGTTGGTGGATAACGGCAACGCCAAAAAGGTAAGAAAAGAACGGGACTGGAAATGTATATCTCACAAAATCATTGTGATCGCCGTGCATCATCGGATTTCCAGTGATTAATTTCTTTCCCTCGCATGACAGGACTTCGCGGTTGGAATCTTGTGGCCATCCCTAGAAGTGTCACAGAATGGTTAGTGCATCATGGTTATCTGTCACTCTTTGCTAAACTTGAACTTCGCGGTCCCATCCGCTCATCTTACAGCTATTTTGTTATCTCCTTCGCTGTTCCTCACGGCGCGCCTTACGGAAGGCAACCAGATCCAAATTATTCCCTTGCTTGGGAGATCCCTCAATACGGCCACTCCTTGCCTGCCTTCATTGGATGATGCCCAAGAAGCCAGACATGTTCGTCTGCGGGAGATTTTCGGAAGTTTAACATCGGCGATACCATCCATTCGTGCTTCGTCTGACGGTCCGGACAAGACAAAGCGTCGAGATTGGCTTACATTATTACTACGCGAACATCTTAGTAAGTGTAGAGCTAGCCTCCTCATGGCTCTTTTTTAACTGCGATGATTGGTCTGGCCTGCTGACCCATCTCGATCAAACGCAATTTCAGTTGGACTTAAATTTCTTACGCCTTCCCAAATCATAGAAGTCCCATATGAAGGTCGACCCCGGAGATTCTGCGTTGATTTTGTATTAGCACGTCCGCTCGGCACAGGTGACTCTGTTCGTTCGATTACCAAAGATGTCAAGTTCCTATCTATCAATCCACAAACCACCCTTTGGACAGTAGGGTGGGATACGTTTGTCGAACTTTTTGACTCCGATCCTCATGATCAAGTCGACTATCCACACAAGGTATGCTGTCATGGGACTATCCCAAAATCCCGGTTTGTAACATGTGTTCGTCTTTGCAGCGAGACGTTGAAACCATCGAGCAAACCACACCATCCAATGCATACGCTGCTGTTGGAGGGCTTGATAAATCAATCGCAGAGATACGAGATCTGATCGAGATTCCCCTTACGAAGCCTGAACTGTTCGCACATTTCGGTCAGTCATTTCACCGAGAAGCTCATACTTAATTTACCTTCTGTATCTTCCCTTTATCTGATTATCTAGGACTAAAGCCACCTCGGGGTATATTGTTACACGGACCCCCAGGGACAGGAAAAACCCATCTGGCACGTGCAATAGCGGCCTCCACGAAATCCTCTGTCATCATTATAAACGGACCGGAGCTGTCGTCGGCATATCATGGAGAAACGGAAGCTCGACTGCGAGATGTCTTCAAAGACGCTCGAGCCAAAAGTCCTTGTATAGTCGTCCTGGACGAGATCGATGCACTTGTACCGCGCCGTGAGGAGGGTGCCGGTGGGGAGGTTGAAAAGCGAGTAGTCGCGACTTTATTGACTATAATGGACGGAATGGAAGATGAAGCCGGCGATGGTAACATGGGGAGGGTAGTAGTTATAGGGACCACGAACCGACCCAATGCGATCGACCCGGCGCTGCGGAGGCCTGGAAGGTTCGATAGAGAGTTCGAGATAGGTAAACGGCGTCGCATTCCCAACACCGATATCCGATATTCATATGTTTGCTTCTGCTTTATCTTAGGTGTGCCAGACGCCGAAGCACGTCTGGCAATCCTTCGGGTCCTGCTCGCCAAAACCCCTCACTCAATACCGGAGGCGGATATTCGGACTCTCGCAAGTCGTGCACATGGATATGTTGGAGCCGACCTGAGTGCAGTGGTTCGCGAAGCTGGTACGATTGCGATTAAACGATGGATGAGCGCAAGTCAGTCACTGGGCACGAGTGGCGGGGAAATACCCCCTTCCTTGAAGCTTACAAATTCAGACCTCTCTGACGCCTTGCCAAGCGTTCGCCCCTCGGCCATGCGGTCCGTCTTCCTCGAGACACCCCCCGTAAGGTACTCCGATGTTGGCGGTCAGGCGGCCGCCATACAAAAGCTCCGTGAGGCTGTTGAGTGGCCTTTGCATCATCCGGAGGCTTTCGAGAGGCTCGGAGTACGGCCGCCCAAGGGCCTTCTCCTGTACGGTCCACCGGGATGCAGCAAGACAGTCCTTGCACGCGCGTGCGCAACAGAGAGCGGGGTCAACTTTGTCGCTGTGAAAGGGCCCGAGGTACAAGTGGATGGCAGCAAAGACCTGACCTATTCCTGACCCCACCTTCAGCTCCTCAGCAAGTACGTCGGAGAATCAGAGAGAGCAGTGCGGGAGATATTCAGGAAAGCTCGTGCAGCGTCACCATCCATCATCTTCTTCGTCAGTCGCCTCCACTGGCAGCTTACATGGTCGTCTACTCATCAGCTGTGCGCAGGACGAGATCGACGCTCTTGGTACCTCTAGGACAGACTCGGAAGGAGAAGGTGCATCGTCCCATGAGGGAGTCCTCACCAGCTTGCTCAACGAGATGGACGGAGTTCAAGAGCTCGTTGGCGTAACAGTCATTGCAGCCACCAACAGGCCTGATGTGATAGTGAGTATTTGCTGTACATTCGTGATCTTATTGTCTCTTAGAAGCTCGTTCCTTTTGTTGAGGACCCTGCCCTGATGCGGCCCGGCCGGTTGGATCGCATTCTCTTCATCGGGCCGCCGGATCAGGAGGCCAGAGAGGAAATTCTCGGTATTCGAACCAAGAAGATGAGTGTCGAACCTGGATTTGATGTCACCAAGATTGCCACCATGGTGCGTGAGACTTGCATACCAGGGCACGTACCTATTGACCCATCCCACCTCAGACCGCCGGTTGTAGTGGAGCTGAGATTATGGCGCTTTGTCAAGAAGCTGCACTGTTGACAATGCAAAAAGATATTAATGCACCCTATGTAGGAGCTGTTTTTTTTTTTGGTTGTCGAAACGATGTGCTGAAGGACTCGATGAATTTTTAGGTTCCTCAAAGCGCTTTCGAGTGTGCTGCAAAGACCATACCCAAGCAAATCACGCCTGACATGATCAAAAAATTCCACCATTGGAGTGAAAGGCTTGGGTTAAAGAGTATGTGAAGGCAAGGGTGTGGCCTCTGACATGCTAGTTCAGTTGTGGTGTCGTCTCTTGTGCAAATTCCATACATTGGGGAACTTAGGCGTACACATCAAAGATTCGAGTTGTGGGACAGTGTATATCCGGTACTTAACACTGGTAAACAGAGACGCGACAACAACGCTGACCGCCAGTGATACATCGAATCCAAGATCTCTACCCCAAGGCGATAGTAGTCGTGGATTTCAGTCTCTTTCATGTCCAGTTTAACTGAGGCTTAGCAAGGGCCAACCACCTCTGTTCTCTAAAATTTTCCAAGGAAAGCCTCAATCCAGTCTTGAACGAGCCACTCGGAGTTCAATCGGCGTGCGTCCCTGCAGCGCGGCATTTGTTTTGACAGAGGGTAAGCTCATGGCCTTTGGAACAAAGACCCTTATCCCGGCAGGTTATATAATGATTCTCCCTCAAGCCGGATCGCTCGTTAGCGTCTTTTCATTTGTACCACCATCTCACTGGCAGTCATCCTTTGTCTGAGCTTCGTTCATGCGCACCAACATCGAGCGTGCTCTCAATGATCTCGTCGTCTCAAATAAAGACATCACGCTATCCAATACACTCCCTGCTTACCTGCGTGAAGCAGGCTTCGACGAGATCTCCCATGACGCCCTCGAGTCGTTCGAGCACGCAATGGACAAATACCCTTTGCTGCCCAGTAAATCATCGCGTCGTCTCCGAGAAGCAGATATTGGCGCTTATGGCCGAATACTGGTTTGAAAAAGCTCGAGACCATTTCCACCTTTGTTTGCCCGTGCTCTGGGTGTTGTCAGAGCGTGTGCATCAACCCGGTCAAAGGGTTCTAGCGCAATTGCAATGCCCTGAGAAGGTCCAGAAGCGTCGCTGTAAGTCTTGTGGACCAGTGACCTTTGTAACGAGATCGCTGATACTCGCACCGTATAGTAGTGACATCGAAGAAGACGCGTCGCAGGTCGCGTCCTTGCTAGATGCGACATTGTTGTTCGTCCACCCTTTGATCCTTTCGCGCCGTCCACCAGCGCTGTCATGCTGTGACCGCGTCCCGCCTGCTTCGCAGGTGCTCCAACTACGAACCTAGCTTTAATGATATCGAATCAGCAACACTCTCATCATCCCTATTCCTGCACATCTGGCTTGTGCTCATCGTCTTTCAAAGTTCTAGCACCAAGTTGTATTACCACAACGATATACATACCACCGTGATCTATCGCTGGCATTTCAGGCTCCTTCATACTACATACTCCTTTAGTAATGACCTTCCACTAGCTGATATTTGTCTGTACAAAGGTGCTCCAAATACTTTTCCTTCGTGTTGGATGCATGTATTACTCGTTGCAACGTTGGCTCTTGCATTAAATAATATTTACCGGCAATTGCCGCAGGATTCCATTGCGCTTCTGCTGTGTGCTGTTGATCTCTGCAACCCAGTCAATTGGCTTGCTGAAGAATCCTCGCCACCTTCGGTATAGCCTCATTCCCTGGACAGAACAATTTCTCTCTCGTACAACCAGCAAGTGGTTTTTTTTGCGGCTTTTTCCCGATCTCTGGGACTTTTGAGCCTGTATGATGCTCGCGAGGTTGAGACATTTGCATGTACCTTGGTCCAGCTCAGATTCGAGTTGATGTACGTGCTCCCGTGAACTATACGTCTGATCAAGATGATACAGGCTTTACAGTGATAATCTACTACTGAGTATGACTGTGAGGGTCCACGTGCTGTAACTCGATTCACCTTTCTGTCGAGTAGTGTGCATGCTCCTATTGCACCTCCGACCTTCCGCAAGAAGAAAGGTATAGAGGGTAAGGTGCTCACGCATCGAAGAAGCGTTAGTAGTCTAAACCTCAATGATTCTGGTCGCGCTCACAGACTATCGTCACGGACTTGGGACTACAACTGGCACTCCCAATCAGGCTTTTCGTCACGATGGAGCGTATGGATGCTGCCAGTGGTATGTTTCCGTTCCTATGTCAAGAGATGGCCATGTACCCTACTAACCTTTGATGTATTAGTCCTTATATGAAGTCTCGACAGCACAGCTGACACCAGAATTTGATGATATGAGTGTAACCCTTTGGGATAACATGAATAGCGTCTGCGGCCTGCGACAGATGACGAGCTGCCTGAGATTTCTAGTTAGAGGGAGCTAAGGAGTAGGTGCGAAACGTGGCATGGAAAGGTCTACACAAACGAACTGGTCTTATACAGGAATCGTGGATTGCAATCAATGATGGAGAAATGGCAGGTGAGGCCGTGAGGCGTTGTACTCAGTGCTAAACCAGCTGTATGCTTAGTCAGAGCGTTGTGTTTTAAACAGTGTCAAATAATCCAACAAAATCCAATCAGGACGAGTGGACCTTCAACCAGGGAGGAACACCGTCAGGAAGAGATGCTCACAACGAACCACATGATCCCGACAGAAGTCCAAGTTCTGCAACAGCTTGTCTAGATATGCGTCACGGTCTCTCGTCTCCGAAGACAGCTCCCGCATGTACAGTAAGCTGAGAGTTTTCGATCTAGATTGGATCCGATCTGGATCATTCAGATTATGTGCTAATCATTTGGCTGAGGGCCATCTGATCTAAGTTATACGAACTTCCGTCTTCTGCTGCTGTAAGTTCTTCTGACTTCGTCTATGCAAAGGGATGTGTATTATATAACTCAGGTTATGCTGCCTCCATCTCATTCGTCGGCCGATGAATGCATACTGCTTGTTCTATAAGGCCGCGTGCAGCATCATAAGGTGTTCGGCTATCATATATCAATATATCACGGCCGAACTCTTTTGATCCAGACACGGCTTATAGTACTTGTAACCGAGAATATAAAGTGGTCACTGGTAGGCGAGAGATCTCGCTCTCAGATTTTTTTTTCACGAACCTCACGAACAATAATAATAGACTCATGACAAAAGTCCCCGACAGCCAAACCATGACGCTGACTCCTGCCAACGTCAGTCTTAGTGAGACAGATGTGCATCCCATCCAGACACATCTCCAGTCCCTTGAACCGCAGGTAAAGCTTGATATCGAGCATGCACTTGTGGAGGACTGATCCCCGCATATGGTCTAATGACTAGAAAAGGTCGTCCTATTCCTTCGTAACAGAAGTGATGATAGTTAACAGCGACGTGCTGGATTCCATTAGAACGTGGTCTTGGTCATTATTTCAGGGCTATCAATGATTGCGGGATTATCTGGCAACATCCAGAACCGTGAGTGTTACTCGTTTCCTGTACAAGGCGTCGCAACCCTGACAGAGTAAACCCAGCTGCGAATGCGCAGATCGAGCAAGCAGCTGCACGCGACATCTTCGCAGATCAGCTTGAGCTTGTCTCTCTTCACTCTCGCTACAGGGAAACTTTCCGGCCATATGGAGTGCAGTCAGTGAGTTTAAAGGGAGAAGGTATGGATGATTTTTGACCTCCCTCCTTGAGTTGACTGACTGAGGTGGTTTCCCTAAGCTCGTCTACTTATTCTCGGTTGCCCTCTTTACCCTAGGCTCGGTCATTGTGGCAGTATCGCGGAATATCGGACTGGTGATCGGCATGCGAGTCATTCAAGGGACTGGGTATGCTCACCTATCCGTTATTTGTATTCATCTCTTGACCCACTCCACCAGGTCTAGCGCCGTCATCGCAATTGGTGCTGGTACCCTAGCAGACGTTTACGAGCCTCATCAACGGGGCACCATGATGGGCGTCTACTTCTCTGCCCCGCTCCTGGGCCCCTCGCTTGGGCCGATCATAGGTGGCGCGCTCACACAGGGTTTGAGCTGGCGTGCGGTGTTCTGGTTTCTGGTGGTTTGGGGTGGTGTCATATTTGCAGCGTTCTTCTTTCTGTTCCACGACACGTTCAGGAAGGAGCGCAGTTTGGCTTACCAGACCGTCTTGAAGAGGCAAATACTCGAGCACAAGTTAAGGCAAGCAAAGGACACAGCGCAAATAGAAGAGAAACATGTCAGCGAGAAGAAGACTCGAAGAAGGCGACGAGGGTCAGGCGGCACCCAAAGACGTAGAAGCGCAGTCAGTGGTCGTCCCAGTAGCCGATATCAAGGAAATCAAGCTGTCACTTGCCGACGTGAATCCATTCCCTCCCTACCTGAGGATTTTGAGCGCAGGAATAACGTCGCTATATTTTTATTATTATTTTGTCTCTAAAAATTAAAATGAAAAAAAAATAATTAAAAAAAAAAATTAAAAAGTATCTTGTTTTGGTCCTTTTTATTTCTAAAAAAAAAAATCTTAAACTTTTTTTTGAAAAACAAAAAATACTCTAAAATAAAACCAAAAAATTTTTCTTCAAAAATTTTTTTTTGCCTTTTTTTTTTTTTTTCCTGTTCTTTTCTTTTTTTTTTTTTCAAAATTTTCCTTATACCATTTTTTTCCAAAACCCAAAAAAAATAAAAATTTTTTTTTTCTAAAAAAATTTCCTGCAAAAAAAAAAATTTTTAAAACTTTCCTTCTTTAAATTAAATAATTTTTTTTCCCAAAATTTTAAATCCTTTTTTTTCTCTTTTTTTAAAAACTCCTTTTTTTTTACCATTTTTTTAACCCTTTTTTTTTAAAAAAAACGGAATTATTTCTTCTTTTTTTATTTTAACTTCTCACCTTTATTTTTTATTAAACTTCTTATTAATTTTCTACTTTTTTTCTTTTTCCAACCCTTTTTTTAATTTTCCCTTTTTTCCTCCCTCCTTCAAACCAATCCTTCCCTTTTCAATTCTTTTTTTTTCTTAAAAAACCTTCTTTTCCTTATCCTTTTCCCACTTTCTCAATTCCCTGTCAAAAAAAAAAACTACCCCCTAATAAAAAAAAAAAACCATAAAACTTTAAAAAAAAAATAATTTAATCTAAAACTTTCCCAACAACTTTTTTGTGTTTTCTTTTCTTTTTTTTTTTTTTCAAATAGTGTGCTGTTGTAAGAGAATTTGTTTTTTTTTTTGTAGTTTAAAAGCTTTTTTCCTTTTTTTTTTTTTCGTTTTCCCTTTTTTGTTTTTTTTGTTTTAAAGTTTTTTTTGTTTTGAAGAGACGAAGAAGAGTTCGTGTTGACCAAAAAAAAAAAAAAAATTTTTGTTTGTTTGTTTATTTAAAGAGAACAAGAAAACCCTTTGTGTGACTTTTATTTAACTTTAAGTATGCATGCTGGTTTTTCTTAAAAATGGAAAAAAGAAAAAAAGGGCCCCTTTTTTTTCCGGGCAAAAAGGAAAAAAGAAAAAAATAAGGATTTTTTAATAAATGAAAAGGGGTTTTTTAAGTTTGGCTCAAACCGGGCAATTTTTCCGAAAAAAAAAAAAGAAAAAAGGAAAAAGGCGTTTTAACCTAAGGTCTTTAAAAAAAAAAAAACCCCTCAAAAAAAACGAAAATTCTTTTTTTTTGGGTTTTTTCGCGGCTCAAAAAACAAAAAACAGGGGGGAAAAAACCGTTCAATTTTTTTTTTTTTCCCCCCCAAAACCCGAATAACTTGGGGGGAAACTTAACAAAAACTTCTTTTGGGGGGCCCAAACCTTTTTCCCCAAAATTCAAGGGGGCTTTTTTTTTTTTTTTTTCCGTTTCCACCCGGATTGGGGGGGCGTTAAATGGGGATTTTGCTAAAAAAAGGGCAAAAAAAAAGTTGGTTAACGTTTTTTTCCAAACTTCCTAAATAAAATTTAAAAAAAAAAAAAAAAAAAAACAAAAGAGGAAAATTTCGGGGGCTTTTTTACGTTTACGCTTACCTTAAACTTTGATTGTAATAAGGTTTCTTTGTGAAATTAAAAAGGGTTTTTTTTTTTCTTTTTTTTCGGGGAACAAAAAAAAGGGGGGGGGGGGGCAGAAAGGCTTTGACCAAACCAAAAGGAATTTTTTTTGGCGATGGGAAAATTTTAGTTGATGAGTGTAACCCTTTGGGATAACTTGACAGATGACGAACTGCCTGAGATTCCTAGTTAGAGGGAGTTAAGGAATAGGGGTGAACCTGGCATGGAAAGGTCTACACAAGTGAACTGGTCTTATACAGGAATCTGGATTGCAATAATGATGGAGAAATGGCAGGTGAGGCGTTGTACTAGTGCTAAACCAGCTGTATGCTTAGTCAGCGCCTTGTGTTTTAAACCAGTGTCAAATAATCCAACAAAATCCAACCAGGAAAGCGTGAGGCCATCAACAGGGAGGAACCAACACCCGTCAGAAAGATATGCTCACAATGAGCCACATGGCCCGGCAGAAGTCTAGTTCTGCAACAGCTTGTCGGGATATGCGTCCCGGCTCTCCAGTTCACCGAAGACAGCTTCCGCGTGTACTGTAAGCTGTGAGTTTTCGATCAGATTGGATCCGATCTGTATAATTCAGATTATGTGCTAACCATTTGGCTGAGGAGCCATCTGATATAAGTTAGACGACTTCTGTCTTCTGCTGCTGTAAGGTCTTCTGACTTCGTATATGCATAGGGATGTGTATTATATAACTCAGGGTTGTGCCGCCCTCCATCTCATTTGTCGGCCGATGAATGCGTGCTGCTTGTTCTATAAGCCGTGTGTAGCATTATAAGGAGTTCAGCTATCACTGCCGAACTCATATAACACCGGATACGGCTTATAGTGCTTATAACCGAGAATATAAAGCAGTAGGCCAGAGATCTCGCTCTCAGGATTTTTTTTTTCACGACGTTCACGAACAACAATAGACTCATGACAAAAGTCCCCGACAGCCAAACCACGACGCTCACTCCTGTTGACGTCAGTCTCAGTGAGACAGATGTACATCCCATCCAGACACCGTTCACATCCCAGCCCCCTGAACCGCAGGTAAAGCTTGATATCGAGCATGCACTTGTGGAGGACGATCCCCGCATATGGTCTAATGCTAGAAAGGTCGTCCTGTTCCTCGTAACAGGAGTGATGCCAGCTAACGGGCAAGTGATGGACCCAACCAGAACGCGGTCTTGGTCATTATTTCAGGGGCTTCTATGATTGCGGGATTATGCGCCAACATCCAGAACCGTGAGTGTTACTCCTTTCCCGTACAAGGCGTGCAAATCTGACAGAGTAAACTAAACCCAGCTGCGAATGCGCAAATCGAGCAACAGCTGCACGCGACTCCTTCGCAGATAAGCTTGAGCTTGTCTCTCTTTACGCTCGTACAGGGAAACTTTCCGGTCATATGGAGTGCAATCAGTGAGTTTAAAGGGAGAAAGGTATGGATGATTTCTGACCTCCCTCCCTGAGTTGACTGGTTGACATGATTCCTTAAGCTCGTCTACTTATTCTCGGTTGCCCTCTTTATCCTAGGCTCGGTCATTGTGGCAGTATCGCGGAATATCGGACTGGTGATCGGCATGCGAGTGATTCAAGCGACTGGGTATTCTCACATGTCCGTTATTTGTATTCATCTCCTGACTCACCCGACCAGATCCGGCGCCGTCATCGCAATTGGCGCCGCTACCCTAGCAGACATCTACGAGCCTCATCAGCGGGGCACCATGATGGGTGTCTACTACTCTGCACCACTCCTGGGCCCCTCGCTTGGGCCGATCATAGGTGGTGGGCTTACACAGGGTTTGAGCTGGCGTGCGGTGTTCTGGTTTTTGGTGATTTGGGGTGGCGTCATATTTG
Source organism: Melanogaster broomeanus (assembly GCA_014904935.1). Classification (NCBI taxonomy): domain Eukaryota; kingdom Fungi; phylum Basidiomycota; class Agaricomycetes; order Boletales; family Melanogastraceae; genus Melanogaster; species Melanogaster broomeanus. Next base: position 28,362 of record MU123789.1, on the reverse strand, counting down.
CAGCGTTCTTATTTCTGTTCCACGACACGTTCAGGAAGGAACGGAGTTTGGCATACCAGTCCCTCTTGAAGAAGCAAACACTGGAGCACAAGTTAAGGCAAGCAAGGGACGCTGCGCAAATAGAAGAGAAACATGTCAATGAGAAGAAGACTTCGGAAGGAGGCGACGAGGGACAGGCGGTACCGAAAGATGTAGAAGCGCAGCCAGTGGTCGTCCCAGCAGCCGATATCAAGGAAATCAAGCTGTCACTTGCCGACGTAAATCCATTTCCTCCCTACCTGAGGATTTTGAGCCGCAGGAATAACGTCGCTATATTGATACCCTCTGGTCAGTGGACGCACCATGAAGCCTATCTTGCCGAATTCTAAACATCTTCGTCAATACAGGACTTTTGTTTGCATTTAGTTTTACCATTACTTATACCTGTGCACGGACGCTAGCTCTCTACTACGATTACGACGCACTGAGGACCGGACTCGTGTTGCTTGCTTATGGTATTGGTTCGTACTACTCTAATCGCTCATGTCCGATGAGAGCTTTAGAATCGCATGCTGACGTGCCTTTCAGGGAGCATATTAGGGAGCATATTAGGTGGACGGTGGTCCGATAGGACCCTCGCTCGACTTAAAGCTGCGAATGGTGGGTTAGTTTCCCTGAGGCGAGTCAGAAAGTTAGGAGAATGTTTGGACCGTAGACTGAAAACTGGGTCGTAGATGAGACTGGAAAGCACAAAAATTGCTATGTGGTTTCTCCCTCCCTCTCTCGTTGGGTACGCGTGGGTCTGCCAAGAGCGCGTGAACGTCGCTGCCATATGCGTGATGCTGTTCTTGGCTGGTTTTTTTTCGATGTGAGTTGTGTTAACCCTATGTTGTACTTGTTTAACTGCTAACAGGTGAGAAATGATTAGATGGATATACGCGAGCACCTTGGCGTACATTGTAGACGCGAATACCGGACGGTCGTCGATTGCGGTCGCGACTAATAGCTCGTTCCGCGGTGTCTCTGCGTTCGTCGCTGCAGAGATCGCGGTCCCATTACAGGTGCGTCTCTGTGCATGGAGCTAGTACAACAACACGCTAAAGCGCAAACAAGGACGCTTTGGGCGACGGAGGGCTGTATACCTTATGGGCCGGCCTCATGGTCATCGCACAACTACTTATTCTGCTGGTGCTTTACAGAGGTAAGCAGTGGCGTGAGGCTAGCATTGAGAGGGAGAGGGAGAGGGAGAGATCTGGATAATGGGCACGATATTTCATTTCTACGACGAACATTTGCACTATAGAGAGAATCTAGATGCGATTTTCGCAGTCACTTATAGCTCTGGTTAATAACATGCGTCGGGCATGGCGTGCGATGCTACCTGCAATACCCCGAGGTTGTGCGAAGACCAGCGTGCCCCAACTACAGCTCTGATATCTCGGTACCTCTGATCGACTAGCCGATTTTGGACAGTGCATTCTCATTTTGGCTTGTGAAGTAATGCCTCCACTGCTGCCTTCGATGAGGGACATTGTCAACATGAGTACAGCTACGACTTACGCTGATGGCCAATACCACCCACGACAGCCGCCAACGGCGTATGACGAGAGTTGCGATGGCACGACTCAACACCAGATGCCAACAGGATGACGGATATCTAACCATTGACACGAGGCGACATTCCTACGTTAATATTACAGGGCCGATAGGAAATTCGGTCAGTCCCGGACAGGTGCCGCATCTTGTATCGCCATCCCGATCGTCGTATACGCGCGTATCTGCCAGTGTTGACGGTTCCAGTGGCATGCTTGTGTACCTGCACAATGCCACGGATGGCGGTCATGGTGGTGCCACATGGCCGGGTGGCATTTCTTGATAGCCATCATGATCCCTTAGGCGCACACATGAGTCAAAGATTTGAGTTGTGGGACAGGTGCTTTGTAAAACAGAGACGCGTGTTGGGTATACATGTCGAGCGCACAAGTAATGGGTACACATGTTGCTTAGTCATCCTACTTATGTGTTTATCACCCTCTTCGTCGGACTGATCGAACAACGCGATGACAATGCTAACCCCCAGTGACTGACCACCATCGAATCCAAAATCTCTACCCCAAGGCGATAGTAGTCGTCGTGGATTCTAGTCTCTTTTCATGTCCAGTTCAACTGAGGCTTAGCAAGGGCTAACCACCTCTGCTCTAAAATGTTCCAGGGAAAGTCTCAATCCAGCTTGAATGAGCCACTCGGAGTTCAATCGACATGCGTTCCTGCGGCGCAGCATTTGTTTTGACAGAGGGTAAGGGCCTTTGGAACAAAGCCCTTTATCCCGGCAGGTATATAATTATTGATTCTCCCTCGAGCCCGATGAGGGCATAATTGATCGTTCGTTAGCATCTTTTCATTTGTACCACCATCTCAATCATCCTTTTCCGAGCTTCGTTATGCGCACCAACATCGAGCGTGCTCTCAATGATCTCGTCGTCTCAAATAAAGACATCACGCTATCCAATACGCTCCCTGCTTGCCTGCGTGAAGCAGGCTTTGACGAGATCTCCCATGACGCCCTCGAGTCGTTCGAGCACGCAATGGACTAATACCCTTCAATGCTGTCCAGTAAATCTCGCGTCGTTTCCGAGAAGGAGATCTTGGGGCTTATGGTCGAATACTGGTTTGACAAGTTCGAGACCATGTCTGCCTTTGTTTGCCTGTGCTCTGGGTGTTGTCAGGGCGTATACATCAACCCAAAGGTTCTAGCGCAATTGTAACGTCCTGAGAAGGTCCAGAAGCGTCGCTGTAACTCTTTGTGACCATGACCTTTGTAACGAGATCGCTGATACTCGCACCGTATGTAGGGACGTCGGAGAAGGTGCGACGTTGTTGTTCGTCCACCCTTTGATCCTTTCGCGCCGTCCACCAGCGCCGTCATGCTGTGACCGCGTCCTGCCACTTCGCAGGCCCTTCAACTACGAACATACTTTAATAATATCGAATCTGCCACACTTGGTCTGGCTCAGATTCGAGTTGATGTACGTGCTCTCGTGAAATGTACAGGCTTTACAGTGATAACCTACTACTGAGTATGCATGCTCCTATTGAAGCCCCCTTCCGCAAGAAGGAAGGTATAGAGGGTAAGGTGCTCACGCATCCGAAGAGAAGCGTTACTAGTCTAAAACCTCAACGATTCTTGTCGCGCTCACAGACCGTCATCACGAACTTGGGACTACAACTGGCACTCCCAATCAGGCTTTTCGTCACGATGGGGCGTATGGATGCTAGCAGTGGTACGTTTCCACTCCTATATAAAGAGATGGCTACGTACGCTACTAACCTTTGATGTATTAGTTCTTGTGAAGTCTCGACAGGCAGCTGACACCAGAATTTGATGATAGTTGATGAGTGTAACCCTTTTGGATAACCTGACAGATGACGAACTGCCTGAGAATCCTAGTTAGAGGAGGCTAAGGAATAGGGGTAAACGTGGCATGGAAAGATCTACACAAACGAACTGGTCTTATACAGGAATCTGGATTGCAATAATGATGGAGAAATGGCAGGTGAGGCACTGAACTGGTTGTATGCTTAGTCAGAGCCTTGTGTTTTAAACAGTGTCAAATAATCCAACGAAAATCCAACCAGGAAGAGTGAACCGTCAACAGGGAGGGACAGGAAGAGATGCTTACCATGAGCCACATTATTTTGGCAGAAGTCTAGTTCTGCAACGATATGTGTCACGGCTCTCCGGTTCTCCGAAGACAGCTCCCGCATGTACAGTAACCTGTGAGTTTTCGATTAGATTGGATCCGATCTGAATCATTCAGATCTAACCATTTGGCTGAAGGGCCATCTGATATAAGTTATACGACTTCCGTCTTCTGTCGCTGTAAGGTCTTCGTCCATGCACAGGGATGTGTATTATATAACTCAGGGTTATGCGATAACTTATGCCACCCTCCATCTCATTCGTCGGCCGATGAATGCATCCTGCTTGTTCTATAAGCCGTGTGCACCATCATAAGGTGTTCGGCTATCACGGCCGAACTCTTATGATACCAGACACGGCTTATAATGCTTGTAACCGAGAATATAAAGCAGTAGGCGAGAGATCTCGCTCTCAGGATTTTTTTTCATGACCTTCACGAACAATAATAGACTCATGACAAAAGTCCCCGACAGCCAAACTACGACGCTCACTCCTGCCGACGTCAGTCTCAGTGAGACAGATGTACATCCCATCCAGACACCGTCCACATCTCAACCCCTTGAACCGCAGATAAAGCTTGATATCGAGCATGCACTCGTGGAGGACGATCCCCGCATATGGTCTAATGCTAGAAAGGTCGTCCTGTTCCTCGTAACAGCAGTGATACTAGCTAACAGGCACGTGGTGGACCCAACCAGAACGTGGTCTTGGTCATTATTTCAGGGGCTTCTATGATTGCGGGATTATGCGCCAACATCCAGAACCGTGAGTGTTACTCCTTTCCCGTACGAGGTGCGCAAACTGACAAGGTAAAACCCCAGCTGCGAATGCGCAGATCGAGCAAGAGCTGCACGCGACCCCTTCGCAGATCAGCTTGAGCTTGTCTCTCTTCATTCTCGTACAGGGAAACTTTCCGGTCATATGGAGTGCAATCAGTGAGTTTAAAGGGAGGAAGGTATGGATGGTTTCTGACCTCCTCCTTGAGTTGATTGGATGACATGATTTCCCTAAGCTCGTCTACTTATTCTCGGTTGCCCTCTTTATCCTCGGCTCGGTCATCGTGGCAGTATCGCGGAATATTGGACTGGTGATCGGCATGCGAGTCATTCAAGCGGCTGGGTATGCTCACATGTCCGTTATTTGTATTCATCTCCTGACCCACCCCGCCAGGTCTAGCGCCGTCATCGCAATTGGTGCCGCTACCCTAGCAGACATCTATGAGCCTCATCAACGGGGCACCATGATGGGCGTCTACTACTCTGCACCGCTCTTGGGTCCCTCGCTTGGGTCGATCGTAGGTGGCGGGCTCACACAGGGTTTGAGCTGGCGTGCGGTGTTCTGGTTTCTGGTGATTTGGGGTGGCGTCATATTTGCAGCGTTCTTCTTTCTGTTCCACGACACGTTCAGGAAGGAGCGGAGTTTGGCATACCAGTCCGTCTTGAAGAAGCAAATACTGGAGCACAAGTTAAGGCAAGCAAGGGACGCAGCACAAATAGAAGATACACATGTCAGCGAGAAGAAGACTTCGGAAGAAGGCGGCGAGAGGCAGGCGGTACCGAAAGACGTAGAAGCGCAGCCAGTGGTCGTCCCAGCAGCCGCTATCAAGGAAATCAAGCTGTCACTTGCCGACGTAAATCCATTCCCTCCCTACCTGAGGATTTTGAGTCGCAGGAACAACGTCGCTATATTGATACCCTCTGGTCAGTGGACGCATCATCAAGCCTGTTTTGCCGAGTTCTAACCATTTTCGTCAATACAGGACTTCTGTTTGCATTTAGTTTTAGCATCACTTATACCTGTGCACGGACGCTGGACCTCTACTACGATTACGACGCACTGAGGACTGGACTTGTATTGCTTGCTTATGGAATCGGTTCGTACTACTCTAATTGCTCATGTTCGATGAGAGCTTTAGAATCGCATGCTGACGTGCCTTCAGGGAGCATATTGGGTAGCATATTAGGTGGACGGTGGTCCGACAGGACCCTCGCTCGACTTAAAGCTGCGAACGGTGGGGTTAGTTTCCCTGAGGTGAGTCGGAAAGTCGGAAGAATGTTTGGACTGCAGACTGAAGACTGGGTCGTAGATGAGACTGGAAAGCACAAAAATTGCTATGTGGTTTCTCCCTCCCTCTCTCGTTGGGTACGCTTGGGTCTGCCAAGAGCGCGTGAATGTCGCTGCCATCTGCGTGATGCTGTTCTTGGCTGGTTTTTTTTCAATGTGAGTTGTGTTAACTCTATGTCGCGCTTGTTTGACTGCTAACGGGTGAGAAATGATTAGATGGATATACGCGAGTACTTTGGCGTACATTGTGGACGCGAACACCGGACGGTCGTCGAGTGCGGTCGCGACTAATAGCTCGTTCCGCGGCGCCTCTGCGTTCGTCGCTGCAGAGATCGCGGTCCCATTACAGGTGCGTTTCTGTGCATGGAGCTATAACAACACGCTAAAGCGCAAACCAGGACGCTTTGGGCGACGGAGGGCTGTATACCTTATGGGCCGGGCTCATGCTCATTGCACAACTACTTATTCTGCTGGTGCTTTACAGAGGTAAGCAGTGGCGGGAGGCTAGCATTGAGAGGGAGAGGCAGAGATCTGGATAGTGGGCACGATATTTCATTTCCACGACGAACTGCACTATAGAGATGAACCTAGATGCGATTTTTGCAGTCATTTATGGCTCTGGTTGACACGCGTCGGGCATGGCGTGCGTACCCCGAGGTTGTGCGAAGACTAGCGTGTCCCGACTACAGCTCTGATATCTCGGTTACTGTCTCTGATCGACGAGCCGATTTTGGATAGTGCATTCTCATTTTGGTCTGTGAAGTAATGCCTCCACTGATGATTTTCCTTGCATCATGATCGCGCTAGCTGCAGGCCGCCTAAGATGCGAGATCTGACATTGTAAACATGAGTACCCAACTACGACCCAGGACACCCGCCAATGGCGTATGACGATAGTCTATATACTCATCGGTGCTGTCGCTCACAAGCAACGGAACGTTCCTATGCGTAAAGGAGACGCCGTGACGATGAAGGGTGCGACTGGGACGTTGTGACTTGACGACCGTACCCAAGCAAATCACGCCTGACATCATCAAAAAAATTCCACCATTGGAGTGAGAGGCTTGGGTTAAAGAGTATGTGAGGGCGAGGGTGCGGCCTCTGACATGCCTAGTTCAGTCGTGGGGAACTTAGGCGCACACATCAAAGATTTGAGTCGTGGATAGGCATTATCTGGTACATAACACTTGTAAACAAAGACGGATGCGACACCGCACACCATCGAATCCGAAATCGTTACATGATGGCCGACCCCGAGGCGATAGTAGTCGTCGTGGACTCTAGTATCTTTCATGTCCCGGTTTAACTGAGGCTTAGCAACGCCCAACCACCTCTACATCTGTGCTCTAAAATGTTACAGGGAAAGCCTCAATCAAGCTTGAATGAGCCCTTCAGAGGTGCGCCCCTGCAGCATGGCATTTGTTTTGACAGAGAATAAGCTCATGGCCTTTGGAACAAAGCCCTTTATCTTGGCAGGTATATAATGACTCTCCCTCGAGCCCGACCGCTCGTTAGCGTCTTTTCATCTGTACCACCATCTCAGTCATCCTTGTCTGAGCTTCGTTATGCGCACCAACATCGAGCGTGCTCTCAATGATCTCGTCGTCTCAGATAAAGATATCACGCTATCCAATATACTTCCTGCTTACCTGCATGAAGCAGGCTTCGACGAGATCTCCCATGACGCCCTTGAGCCATGCGAGCACGCAATGGACGAATACCTTTTACTTCCCAGTAAATCTCGCGTCGTTTCCCAGAGGCAGATATTGGGGCTTATGGTCGAATACTGGTTTGACAAGCCCGAGACCATGTCCACCTTTATTTTTCCCGTGCTCTGGGTGTTGTCAGAGCGTATACATCAACCCAATGGTTCTAGCGCAATTGCAATGCCCTGAGAAGGTCCAGAAGCGTCGCTGTAGGTCTTTGTGACCATGGCCTTTGCAACGAGATCGCTGATACTCGCACCGTATGTAGTGACGTCGAAGAAGGCGCGTCGCGGTCACGCCCCTGCTAGATGCGACGTTGTTCGCCCACCCTTTGATCCTTTCGCGCCGTCCACCAGCGCCGTCATGCTGTAACCGCGTCCCGTTATTTCACAGGCCCTTCAACTAGAACCTACTTCAATGATATCGAATCTGCGACACTCCTCATCCCTCCTACATATACCTGGCCACCTGGTTTGTGCTCATCGTCTCTCAAAGTTCTAGCACCAAAGTTGCATTACTAAAACGATATACATACCGCCATGATCTATCTCTGGTGTTTCACTCTCTTCATACTACTTACTCCTTTATTAAACCTACCACTAGCTAATATTTGTCTTTACATATGTACTCCAGATGTTTTCCTTTGTGGCGGATGGATCATGCATGTATTACTCGTTGGCTCTTGCATTAAATAATATTTACCGGCAATTGCCGCAAAATTTCCATTGCTCTCTGCAACCCATTCAATTGGCTTGCTGAAGAATCTTCTCACCTTCGATATAGCCTCATTCCCTGGGTATAATTTCTCTCTTGTACAACCAGCAAGTGGTTTATCTGCGGCGTTTTCCCGATCGCTGGGACGTTGGAGCCCGTACGATGTTGCGAGGTTGAGATCTTTGCATGTATCTTGGTGCAGCTCAGATTCGAGTTGATGTACGTGCTCTCGTGAACATACTTCTGACCAGATGTACAAGCTTTACAGTGATAACCATCTGCTGAGTATGACTGTGAGAGTCCAGGTAACTCATCTACCTTTCCGCCGAGTAGTGTGCATGCTCCTACTGCAATTCCATTCCCCCGCATGAAGGAATGTATAGAGTAAGATGCTCACGCATCCTAGGAGAAGGGTTACTGGTCTAGAACCTCAATGGTTTTGGTCGCGTTCACAGACCGTCAACATGAACTTGGGGACTGCCACTAACCAGGCTTTTCTTCACGATGGACCGTATGGATGTTGCCAGTGGTACGCTTTCGTTCCTATATCGAGAGATGTACGTCGCTGACCTTTGACGTAGTAGTCCTTGTGAATTCTCGACAGCGCAGCTGACACCAGAATTTGATTGTAGTTGATGAGCTTAACCACTTGGGATAACTTGAATAGCGTCAGTGGGCCTGCGACAGATGACGAGCTGCCTGAGATTCCTAGTTAGAGGGAGCTAAGGAATAGGGGTAAACATGGCATGGAAAGGTCTATACAGACGAACTGATCTTGTAATACAAGAGTCTGGGTTGCAACAATGGAGAATAGCAGGTGAGGCGTTGTACTTTGTACTACTACTAAGTAGTACTAACGGTGCTAAACCGGTTGTATGCTTAGTCAGAGCCTTGTGTTTTAAACAGTGTTAAATAATCCATCCAGGAAGAATGAAACCATCAACAGGGAGGAACCGACACCCGTCGAAAAGATATGCTCACATTGAGCCACATGATCCGAGTAGGAGTCTAGTTCTGCAACAGCTTGTTGGGATATGCGTCCCGGCTCTCCGGTTCTCCGAAGACAGCTCCCACGTGTACAGTAACCTGTGAGTTTTCGATTAGATTGGATCCGATCTGAATCATTCAGATCATGTGCTAACCATTTGGCTGAGGAGCCATCTGATATAAGTTATACGACTTCCGTCTTCTGCTGTTGTAAGGTCTTCTGACTTCGTCTATGCACAGGGGTGTGTATTATATAACCCAGGGTTGTGCTGCCTTCCATCTCATTTATCGGCCGATGAACGCATACTGCTTGTTCTATAAGCCGTGTTCAGCATTATAAGGAGTTCGACTATCACGGCCTAACTCTTATAATACCAGACACGGCTTATAGTGCTTGTGACCGAGAATAGGGCGAGAGATCTCGCTCTCGGGATATTTTTTAACGACCCCCACGAACAATAATAGACTCATGACAAAAGTCCCCGACAGCCAAACCACGACGCTCACTCCTGCCGACGTCAGTACTAGTCTCAGTGAGACAGATGTACATCCCATCCAGACACCGTCGAAATCTCAACCCCTCGAACCGCAGATAAAGCTTGATATCGAGCATGCACTTGTGGAGGACGATCCCCGCACCTGGTCTAATGCTAGAAAGGTCGTCCTGGTCCGCATAACAGTAGTGATGATGATAACTAACGGCGAAGTGGTGGACCCAACCAGAACGTGGTCTTGGTCATTATTTCAGGGGCTTCTATGATTGCGGGATTATCCACCAACATCCAGAACCGTGAGTGTTACTCCTTTCCCATACAAGGCGCGCAAACCTGACAGAGTAAACTGTAAACCCCAGCTGCGAATGCGCAGATCGAGCAACAACTGCACGCGACCCCTTCGCAGATAAGCTTGAGCTTGTCTCTCTTTATGCTCGTACAGGGAAACTTTCCGGTCATATGGAGTGCAGTCAGTGAGTTTAAAGGGAGAAAAGTATGCATGTTTTTTGACCTCCCTCCTTGAGTTGACTGACCGAGGTGATTTCCCTCAGCTCGTCTACTTATTTTCGGTTACCCTCTTTATCCTCGGTTCGGTCATTGTGGCAGTATCGCGGAATATCGGACTGGTGATCGGCATGCGAATGATTCAAGCGGCTGGGTATGCTCACCTGTCCGTTATCTGTATCCATCTCCTGACCCACCCCGCCAGGTCTAGCGCCGTCTTCACAATTGGTGCCGCTACCCTAGCAGACATCTACGAGCCTCGTCAACGGGGCACCATGATGGGCGTCTACTACTCTGCACCGCTCTTGGGTCCGTCGCTTGGGCCGATCATAGGTGGCGCGCTCACACAGGGTTTGAGCTGGCGTGCGGTGTTCTGGTTTCTGGTGATTTGGGGTGGCGTCATATTTGCAGCGTTCTTCTTTCTGTTCCACGACACGTTCAGGAAGGAACGGAGTTTGGCGTACCAGTCCGTCTTGAAGAGGCAAACACTGGAGCACAAGTTAAGGCAAGCAAGGGACGCTGCGCAAATAGAAGATACACATGTCAGCGAGAAGAAGACCTCGGAAGAAGGCGACGAGTCGGCAGCACCCAAAGACGTAGAAGCGCAGCCAGTGGTCGTCCCAGTAGCCAATATCAAGGAAATCAAGCTGTCACTTGCCGACGTAAATCCATTCCCTCCCTACTTGAGGATTTGGAGCCGCAGGAACAACGTCGCTATATTTATACCCTCAGGTCAGTGGACGCACCATGAAGCCTGTTTTGCCGAGTTCTAACCATTTTCGTCAATACAGGACTTCTGCTTGCATTTAGTTTTAGCATCACTTATACCTGTGCACGGACGCTGGCTTTCTACTACGATTACGGCGCACTGAGGACTGGACTTGTGTTGCTTGCTTATGGCATTGGTTCGTACTACTCTAATCGCTCATGTCCGATGACAGCTTTAGAAATTAGAATCGCATGCTGACGTGCCTTCAGGGAGCATATTGGGTAGCATATTAGGTGGACGGCGGTCCGACAGGACCCTCGCTAGACTTAAAACTGCGAACGGTGGGGTTAGTTTCCCTGAGGTGAGTCGGAAAGTCAGAAGAATGTTTGGACTGCGGACTGAAGACTGGGTCGTAGATGAGATTGGAAAGCACAAAAATTGCTATGTGGTTTCTCCCTCCCTCTATCGTTGGCTACGCGTGGGTCTGCCAAGAGCACGTGAACGTCGCTGCTATCTGCGTGATGCTATTCTTGGCTGGGTTTTCTTCCATGTGAGTTGTGTTAACCCCTATGTTGTGCTTGTTTGACTCCTAACGGGTGGGAAATGATTAGATGGATATACACGAGCACCTTGGCGTACATTGTGGACGCGAACACCGGACGGTCGTCGAGTGCTGTCGCAACTAATAGCTCATTCCGCGGCGCCTCTGCATTCGTCGCTGCAGAGATCGCGGTCCCATTACAGGTGCGTTTCTGTGCATGGAGCTATAACAACACGCTAAAGCGCAAACCAGGACGCTTTGGGCGACGGAGGGCTGTATACCTTATGGGCCGGGCTCATGCTCATTGCACAACTACTTATTCTGCTGGTGCTTTACAGAGGTAAGCATTGGCGGGAGGCTAGCATTGAGAGGGAGAGGCAGAGATCTGGATAGTGGGCAGGATATTTCATTTGCATGACGAACAACTGCACTATAGAGATGAATCTAGATGCGATTTTTGCAGTCATTTATGGCTCTGGTTGACACGCGTTGGGCATGGCGTGCGTACCCCGAGGTTGTGCGAAGACTAGCGTGTCCCGACTACAGCTCTGATATCTCGGTTACCGTCTCTGATCGACGAGCCGATTTTGGATAGTGCATTCTCATTTTGGTCTGTGAAGTAATGCCTCCACTGATGATTTTCATTGCCTGCAGGCTGCCTACGATGCGAGACATTGTCAACATGAGTACCCAACTACGACCCAGGACACCCGCCAATGGCGTATGAAGAGTATATAGGTAGATTATCTACGAGTTGTACCGCATCCGTTTGCAAAGGCTCCCGCCGTTTCCTCGCAGCCTGGCCAAACGTACCCATGGCGTCGTAACCGTGTTTACAACAAAATGATCAAAAAATTCCACCATTGGAGTGAGAGGCTTACGTTAAAGAGTATGTGAGGGCGAGGGTGCGGCCTCTGACATGCCTAGTTCAGTCGTGGTGTCGTCTTCCGTATAAATTCCATGCACTGGAGAACTTAGGCGCACACATCAAAGAGTGCATGCTCCTACTGCAATTCCATTCCCATGCAAGAAGGAATGTATAGAGGGTAAGATGCTCACGCATCCTAGGAGAAGGTTCACTGGTCTAGAGCTTGGTCGCGTTCATAGACCGTCAACACGGACTTGGGGACTGCCACTGGCACCCGCTAACCATACTTTTCGTCACGATGGAGCGTATGGATGCTGCCAGTGGTACGCTTTCGTTCCTATATCGAGAGATGTACGTCGCTGACCTTTTGATGGATTAGTCCTTGTGAATTCTCGACAGCGCAGCTGACACCAGAATTTGGTTATAGTTGATGAGTGTAACCACTTGGGATAACTTGAATAGCGTCAGTGGGCCTACGACAGATGACGAGCTGCCTGAGATTCCTAGTTAGACGGAGCTAAGGAATAGGGGTAAACATGGCATGGAAAGGTCTATACAAACGAACTGGTCTTGTAATACAAGAGTCTGGGTTGCAACAATGGAGAATAGCAGGTGAGGCGTTGTACTTTGTACTACTACTAAGTAGTACTAACGGTGCTAAACCGGTTGTATGCTTAGTCAGAGCCTTGTGTTTTAAACAGTGTTAAATAATCCATCCAGGAAGAGTGAAACCATCAACAGGGAGGAACCGACACCCGTCGAAAAGATATGCTCACAATGAGCCACATGATCCGAGTAGGAGTCTAGTTCTGCAACAGCTTGTTGGGATATGCGTCCCGGCTCTCCGGCTCTCCGAAGACAGCTCCCACGTGTACAGTAACATGTGAGTTTTCGATTAGATTGGATCCGATCTGAATCGTTCAGATCATGTGCTAACCATTTGGCTGAGGAGCCATCTGATATAAGTTATACGACTTCCGTCTTCTGCTGCTGTAAGGTCTTCTGACTTCGTCTATGCACAGGGGTGTGTATTATAACCCAGGGTTATGCTGCCTTCCATCTCATTTATCGGCCGATGAACGCATACTGCTTGTTCTATAAGCCGTGTTCAGCATTATAAGGAGTTCGACTATCACGGCCTAACTCTTCTAACACCAGACACGGCTTATAGTGCGTGTGACCGAGAATATAAAGCAGTAGGCGAGAGATCTCGCTCTCAGGATATTTTTTCACGACCCCACGAACAACAATAGACTCATGACAAAAGTCCCCGACAGCCAAACTACGACGCTCACTCCTGCCGACGTCAGTCTCAGTGAGACAGACGTACATCCCATCCAGACACCGTCGAAATCTCAACCGCTTGAACCGCAGATAAAGCTTGATATCGAGCATGCACTTGTGGAGGACGATCCCCGCACCTGGTCTAATGCTAGAAAGGTCGTCCTGGTCCGCATAACAGAAGTGATGATGATAACTAACGGCGAAGTGGTGGACCCAACCAGAACGTGGTCTTAGTCATTATTTCAGGGGCTTCTATGATCGCGGGCTTATGCAGCAACATCCAGAACCGTGAGTGTTACTCGTTTCCCGTACAAGGCGCGCAAATCTGACAGAGTAGACTGTAAACCCCAGCTGCGAATGCGCAGATCGAGCAACAACTGCACGCGACCCCTTCGCAGATCAGCTGGAGCTTGTCTCTCTTTATGTTCGTACAGGGAAACTTTCCAGTCATATGGAGTGCAGTCAGTGAGTTTAAAGGGAGAAAAGTATGTATTTTTTTAACCTCCCTCCTTGAGTTGACTGACCGAGGTGATTTCCCTAAGCTCGTCTACTTATTTTCGGTTACCCTCTTTATCCTCGGCTCGGTCATTGTGGCAGTATCGCAGAATATCGGACTGGTGATCGGCATGCGAATGATTCAAGCGGCTGGGTATGCTCACCTGTCCGTTATCTGTATTCATCTCCTGACCCACCCCGCCAGGTCTAGCGCCGTCATCGCAATTGGTGCCGCTACCCTAGCAGACATCTACGAGCCGCATCAACGGGGCACCATGATGGGGGTCTACTACTCTGCACCGCTCCTGGGTCCCTCGCTTGGGCCGATCATAGGTGGCGCGCTTACACAGGGTTTGAGCTGGCGTGCGGTGTTCTGGTTTCTGGTGATTTGGGGTGGCGTCATATTTGCAGCGTTCTTCTTTCTGTTCCACGACACATTCAGGAAGGAACGGAGTTTGGCGTACCAGTCCGTCTTGAAGAAGCAAATACTGGAGCACAAGTCAGGGCAAGCAAAGGATGCAGCGCAAATAGAAGAGAAACATGTCAGCGAGAAGAAGACTTCGGAAGAAGGCGACGAGGGACAGGCGGCACCCAAAGACGTAGAAGCGCAGCCAGTGGTCGTCCCAGTAGCCGATATCAAGAAAATCAAGCTGTCACTTGCCGACGTAAATCCATTCCCTCCCTACTCTGAGGATTTTGAGTCGCAGGAACAACGTCGCTATATTGATACCCTCTGGTCAGTGGACGCACCATGAAGCCTGTTTTGCCGAGTTCTAACCGATTTTTGTCAATACAGGACTTCTCCTTGCATTTGGTTTTAGCATCACATATACCTGTGCACGGACGCTGGCTCTCTACTACGATTACGGCGCACTGAGGACTGGACTTGTATTGCTTGCTTATGGTGTCGGTTCGTACTACTCTAATCGCTCATGTTCGATGACAGCTTTAGAATCGCATGCTGACGTGCCTTCAGGGAGCATATTAGGAAGCATATTAGGTGGACGGTGGTCCGACAGGACCCTCGCTCGACTTAAAGCTGCAAACGGTGGGGTTAGTTTCCCTGAGGTAAGTCGAAAAGTCGGAAGAATGTTTGGACTGCAGACTGAAAAATGGGTCGTAGATGAGACTGGAAAGCACGAAAATTGCAATGTGGTTTCTCCCTCCCTCTATCGTTGGCTACGCGTGGGTCTGCCAAGAGCGCGTGAATGTCGCTGCCATCTGCGTGATGCTGTTCTTGGCTGGTTTTTTTTCGATGTGAGCTGTGTTAACCCCTGTGTCGCGCTTGTTTAACTGCTAACGGGTGGGAAATGAGTAGATGGATATATGCGAGCACCTTGGCGTACATTGTGGACGCGAACACCGGACGGTCATCGAGTGCAGTCGCGACTAATAGCTCGTTCCGCGGTACCTCTGCGTTCGTCGCTGCAGAGATCGCGGTCCCATTACAGGTGCGTCTCTGTACATGGAGCTATAACAACACGCTAAAGCGCAAAAGGACGCTTTGGGCGACGGAGGGCTGTATACCTTATGGGCCGGCTCATGCTCATTGCACAGCTACTTATTCTGCTGGTGCTTTTCAGAGGTAAGCAGTGGCGCGAGGCCAGCATTGAGAGGGAGAGGGAGAGATCTGGATAGATGGGCACGATATTTCATTTTCACGACGAAGATTTCATTATAGAGATGACCCTAGATGCGATTTTTGCAGTCATTTATGGCTCTGGTTAACATGCATCGGGCATAGCGTGCGATGTTAGCTGCAATATCCTGAGGTTGTGCGAAGACTAGCGTGCCCCACCACTGCTCTGATATCTCGGTACCTCAGATTGACTAGCCGAATTTGGATAGTGCATTCTCATTTTGGCTTGTGAAGTAATGCTCCCCTGCTGTCTACGATGAGGGACATTGTCAACATGAGTACAGCTACGACTTACGTTGACGGCCAATACCACCCAGGACACCCGGCAACGTCGTATGACGATAGTCTATATGTATACTCATCAATGCTGTCGGCTCTAGCTCGATCGGGCCCAGGTAATCGGGTGTACAATCAACTGATCGGATATGACCGATGTGCAGTGATCATTCTAACCAAAATGTATTCTTTCATAACCAATAATGTGGAAAACAGCACTGGTGCTGAAACTGTGATGCACGACTCGAGACCAGTGAAATGGAAGATGCCAACAGGATATGCTGGAAATGGCGGATATGACTGGAGTAAACGAGTTAATTGGAGTAACCACTGGCACGAGGCGACATTCCTACATTACGATAGATGTCCCGGTCGCCACCTCCTTGTATCACTGCCTCGACGGACGTCATATGCATATCTGCTAGAAGAGGATATTCCTGGACTAGTACTGATTACGTACGTGGCCACGTAAAGAGAATTTGGAGTGCTCGTAACGGCCGAAGTGACGGAGACTCGCCAATTTGCCATGGAGATAAGCAGTTCACCGTGACGCGTGACGCGTGACGTTCGATGGACCTTTCATGCACATGTAAGTAGACGTGGATCTCTTGCTTGCGCATGCGTCAAGTCCCATTCAACCATTGTGAACTCACACTTGTCACTTGAGCTGCGAGGGTACCGCTCCGCGTCGCCAAGACCCGAACGAGGCGGAAATCCTTCCTCGGCTCGGCCGTTGTTACTTGCACACGAGGACCGGAAATGAACACGGCACGCACGGCGCTCGAGGTGTGTGGAGTGAGCAGACAACTCGTAACGCGGAGACACTCGAGTAAGCATGCATTTGTCTGCTGGTTTCCATTTATAACTAGCTGATCTAGAACATCGTCTACACCATACTAGCCTGCGTCTGTGATGGAGAAGAACATCAATGACCGCACGCAATTTGAGTCTTGACTCAATTGCAGAGCATCCTCGGCACCTTTGCTCGTTCGACAGGAGCACCATCGATGAATTGACCTGCTAGTCTATCTGCCAGCGCCGCGGAACCCGTTACATTGACTGCTGGTATTCTATTGAGTCCTTTTGAGCTTCGAATATTCTGATCTCCACTCAGGAGCCAGTGAGATTATGACATGAGATCGCACGTTGTTATTGAACAGAAACGGAATCCAGAAGGTAAAGTGTTTTACTGCGATTAATCGGACACTCGCACTCGAATTAATCGCCAGCAGGACAGGTACTAACTTGCCCCTTCCAGAACTAACTAAGTTATGTTTTACAGTAAGTTACAGGTGATTGAACCTGCGTCAGTGTCCGCCCGATCAATTTATTACCACAAACGGTACTGGTAAGCGATTATCAGTACTAGTACTCATTCGTACAACCGACAGTACACGATGCCTGTCCTGTCTTTACGCCCATTCGTTGCGAGGTGTTCTTGGTATTGCTTCAAAATTTCATTTACATAACGTGCTTGCACTTTTGGGAGGCTGTGGAACCCTTTGTCCCTCCGGCCGACCCTATCCGAGCGAAAAAAATAAAGGGATTCATGTACATATAAATAAGTACCGGGGATCGAATGATTATTCACACCAACCCCCACCTTCGTCGACATGCCTGGTACCGAGTGCTCCTCCAGTCTTGAACCAATGCCAAATCTCGAGCCCCTTAGTGGGCCCCATAGCGAAGTCAGCTCAGCTGCATGATATTCCGTATATTCCACCGCCGCCTTCACGAATAGTACCTGAACCTTTCGACATTTCACCGCAGAAACCGAGTTTCGGTCAGATGATGAGGGGGTTCACAGCACCATTGAAGCTGAGTCTCGTCCTCGAGAACAAAGGCAATGTAGCACGCGATCATTTGGCATCTGAGCGAACCTACCTGGCGTATGTCCGAACCAGTCTCGCATGTGCCAGTGCTGGTGTCGGTACGTACTCAGACACAGTGTTCCCATCCTCTCTTATTGATGACCGATCTGATCATGCAGCTCTTTTACAACTATTCATGTTGTCTAGTACGGCAAGCGCTACTACTTCCAAGAAAGGAGGCATTGATATGGAGAAAGCTGGAAAGGCCCTCGGTGCAACAATTGTTCTATTCGGACTTGGCATTCTCGTTCTTGGTAAGTTCTTCTTTTGTTTGCTGAGGTTGGCTGATTTGCCGAAACCATTCCTATGCTGCCAGGAGTGGTTCGGTACTTCATGACACAGTCCGCGCTCATTCGTGGTAACTTCCCTGTCGCGCGAAATTCCCTCACCGCTGTTGCTTTCATCCTTGCCGCGCTTGTAGGCATCACATTCAGTCGTTCTCATGGCGGGGGTACAGGGCTAATTCCGCATGGATTGTTGCCCATGCGCCCACGAATGGGATCGTGTGGGTATGCTCAGCGTGGCATGGCTGACGGACCACCCAGATGCGGGAATATTACATCCCGATCACGACGCACTGATTGGCGTCATGATTGACCCTCATTATGCCTTTCGACTATCCTCTCTTTATATACTCGTAAGTGGGCTTTCGCGACCCAACGAGTGGTGATGGGAGGTTAGGCAGGGTGTGGGTGTGGGTGGGATTATTTGCGGATTCACGACGGTCCACAACTTGAATGCTAGAGTTCTCATTTTATTTGATAAGGATTATGTTGGTACGTAGTTACGATGTCGGACTTCCGCGATACCAAGGATTACAGTAATAGAGTTGTTATCACATGTACGTGATAACTTGGGCCACGTGCGAACTATGACCACAACTGTCAACCCACGCCATGCCCAACACCCTAGAGTCTGTAATAATGCCCATCCTATCCGCAATCACCGAAACCATTACATTCCTGCTCAATACGCCCCTTATACCCCCGCCAGACAGAGCGAGCACAAGGGTTGTTCCGCTGACAGAGATGCCAAGAGCCTCACATCGGGGACGACGGTCACGGGACGGTGCATCGAGGGAACGTACAGAAGCGGATGTCTTCTCCCTCGCCGTGAGGCGTTCCTAGCTCATTGTCCAATGACGATGGGTTGCTCACATGTGCGATGCAACAGGTGATGGCTTCGGTAGAAAGCAGGAGAACGAGCACACAGAGTCACGGTCGTGGGAGCAGTGACCACGCAACATCACTCGAACTGCCAGGTGGGAGATCACCGCCACCACAGGCGCACAGGTGACGACGACCAAAATCCTCACGCTCCCAGGACGTGACACATTGATGAAACCACCTCCAAGAAGTAATTCATCTGCCGGCGCTCCACGTGCGGGGCGCGTGTGTTGAGTGGGTAATACAAGTTTGCAGTTGAGCTGCTCGAGAGAACAGCGAGAAAAACACGATATGTTAGTGTTCACGAATGCTTTCCACCGGACTTATCGCACACGAACTCGTGTCATGTCCTTTCACGCATACTTTAGCGCAGCATTGACAGGATGCCTTTCTACATGGATCACAGTTAGATTCCGCATACGGGATCTTGGGTTCCCTGGCAGTCCATTCTTAGCAGGGCGTAATCATCCACAGTAGGATTCAAACGCCCACCTAGGACCGAGTTTTACTGTAATCACACAGTTTGAAGATGATGAGCCGCAAAAGCGACGACATGCCCTTCACACTTCCCACAGAACAACGCCTACAACCAGTCTGCGGGGATAGGATACCCCATACGTTTATCATCATGACAAGGTGCAGAGAAACCAATGTGATTCAGAGCTGGTAAGGTGGGCACCGAGCTCCGGTTAACATCGATGGACACCAATGGTCAATGCCGTGACACTCTACTGCATGCGATTGCATCAATGAGAGATCGGTGTGAATCGCAGATGATCTGAAGCTCTTGGACTTTCGCGTCCATCCAAGTCGAGCAGCAACTTGAATCACCTCTGCTGGGGCTGACGGTTAGGCACAGCAGCACCGTGATGTTCACATTGCGCATTTGGCTTGCACTCTGGCTTTGTACTACCAGTGTGTCTGAGTCGTTACCAGTGTGGAACGGAGCCGGACGATGCGCGTTAGCTGAGGATTCCATGCGCTCGCTGCGAGCTTCGGTCTATCGGTGAGCAATCGCACCAGTCAGTCAACCAATACCACGCACGCACTTCCCACATAGTGGAGAACTTTCCCGTCTGGAAACTTCTCGTGGAGGGTGCTTCTGGTCATGTGTACTATCAAGATCAAGTGGCTTCTGTTCACTATCGCTGTTCAGCCAGCGGGGACCCGGGCCGTGGCATTGGAAGGCTGCCAGTGGAAGCCGCGCATGAAGGCCAGCGAAACTTAATCAGACCTTGAACGCCAGCGCTTGTTCACTTCCTTAGGATCCCTCTACTGTACTCCTCTACTGTACTACGTTACAGACAATTTACGTACCATCGCGATGTCGACTCACAAGGTAGCGATTATTACTGGTGCCTCAGCTGGTATGATGTGCTCGCACACCACCCTTCAATGGACCGAAGTCTCACTGACGCTCCCGGATACTCTACAGGCATTGGACGCCACTCCGCCATCGCACTCTCAGCTGCTGGGTGGAGTCTAACGTTGACCGCGCGTCGTCTCGCACAGCTCGAAGAGACCAAAGATGCCTGTGCTAATCCCACGGGCTGTCTGCTCGTCGTCGGGGACATCACAGACGAGGAGTTCGTGAAGAGTCTGTTCGAGCAGACGATCAAGAAATTTGGCAGGCTGGATCTCTTATTTAATGCAAGTTTTTTCCCAAACGAAACGATGGCAGTTTTCCCCGTTCGTCACTGACGGATCGAGAAGAATGCTGGCATGTCTGATAAGCCCCATCCTATCGAGGAGATGCCTCTTGAGCTCTTCACTTCCGTAGTGAACGTGAACCTCATAGCATCGTTCCTCTGCACTCGGGAGGCTTTCAAGATCTTTAAATCACAGACGCCCACCGGAGGTGAGTGTCCAACCAAGTTACTGTAACGAATGCATCGCGGTTGTTGTCACGATTCAAACACCGTGTTGCGCAGTTTGATAACTACTGCTTCGCCAGCGAACTGACTCTTCGATTCAGGCAGGATCATAAACAACGGCTCGCTCGCCGCGCATGTTCCGCGGCCCCATTCCGCTGCTTATGCGTGCTCCAAGCACGCCGTATCGGGTTTGACCACGTCCAGTGCTATCGAGGGTCGGCAGTTCGATATCTCTGTGACCCAAATCGACATCGGTATGTCCTCCCTCTGCGGCTTGGCGCTCCTATCCGAGGTCTGAGATGATCGGCGATTGGCCTGATCTTTAACGCATAGGCAATGCTCATACCTCCATGGCTGCTGGACATACCCTCGGCGCGTTGCAACCAGATGGTCGACGGGTGGCCGAGCCGACGTTTGACCCGGTTCATGTTGCTGAGACCGTGGTCCACATAGCGAGCCTCCCAAATGGGGTGACGGTATTGGAGATTAATATCATGTGGGTGTTTTCAGAGATGCCCGCTGCCATTGGACCGTCTGCTTACTGTTTGTCTTATTCAGGGCGACAGGTGCTCCATACGCAGGAAGGGGATAAGAATGAACTAGCAACGCAATAGTTAGTTCGGATTTCGAAGGATAAGTAACAGATGCGTGCGAGTGATGTGTATGGTTAGTGGTGTGAACAGAGATATACAACGGGAGATCGAAACATTCCTCGACACATTGAGAAAGAAAGCATGGACATACGTAATGACAAATGTGGGTGTAGGTAATGACGATGAAGCGCAAGGCAGGGTTGAACTGCATGGCAGCACTGGACTATTGGAGCCAGCCCCCCAACTCCCAATTACAGCCAGGTTTGTAGGTGTCCGATTTTCGTTGTGAGGGATCAGTGATACCTTTGAGCAAGACTCGAAGTCGAGCAAAGTCGATCGGCTTTAAAATCCAGCCGTCAAAACCATGACTCATAAGTTTGGCACGTTGTTGTTCGAGTAACGAAGCAGACACGGCAAAAATGGGTATTCTCCCTTTGAACTCCATTGATGGGCGTCGACTGGTTGCGGGTGCGAGCCGCGTTTTGGACTCCACCTCGCGGATGCGCTCTGTGGATTCGAAACCATTCAAGATAGGCATCCTGCAGTACATCTCAGCAAAAGCCCAGCGTCAAGCAATGAAGGACGTACATGATATCCATGAGAATACAATCGAAATCCCCGTCTGATTCGATCCTATCAAGTCCCTCCTGGCCGTTTGTGTCCCACAGGACAGTGTGGCCGTCCTTTTGCAGTCGCTTTGCAAGGATTTTGCGGTTGATATCGTTATCCTGAGAGTGTTGGCTAAGCTATCACCTTTCGAAAGCAGGCCATGACTTACCTCAACAATCAGAACTCTCAATTTTCCGTCCGGGACCTGTGGAACTTCTTGAGTTTGGTTATCCGAACGTACTGGGGAAGTTCCTGGAAGGCCGAGGGACAAAGCACTGAGAGATGGCAATGAATGCACATCTGGTGGGCCATCGGGCCGTCCTTGTGGTGTGCAACAAGGTTCCAGAGAACCTTTCTCCGCAGCTGCAGGTGCGGGTTCAGTTGGCGGGGGTGGCCTTAGAGCACTACTATCCATACGGTTAGATGTCAGTCCTTCGATAGGGTTTTCCACGCCCGGACTACCACCGCTGCCAGCACGCGAACGAGACTGCAGAGATGTTGGCGCATGTGACGACGGAGACTTCTCGCCGGATTCGGACAGGACAGGAGCGAGCTCAAGGGGAATGAGGGACGAGAAGCGACTGCCGACGCCGATCTGAGAGTCGACACGGAGCTGGCCACCGAGTTGTTCCATGATCCTAACGACAATAGCCAGACCCAGCCCTGCGAGTTTTGGTAGGTAAGTATACTCGAGTCAGTATTGGTGCGTTCGTCATGGTAAAAGAACATACCAACACCTGGAATGGCAGGGTTGCTGCCTCCCGAAGATTCGACTTGCTCAAACTCATGGAATATGCTCTCGAGTTTGTCGTTAGGGATGCCACACCCAGTATCAGAGACATTGATCTCGACAGTTGTCTGAGATGGATCACGGAGGCCCTCAGGCTTATTCTGAACGCGGCATTGCACCGAGACTGAGCCCTTGGTCGTGTATTTCACTGTGGAATTTTAATGAGAGCAGACAAAAAGGGCATGCATACATGTAACGCACGTGCATTCGCTGTGAGATTGGCGACGACAGTCTTGATCTTATTGACATCCCCTATGACGCCTCGCGGAGCATCTTCGACCTCGAGGATGAACTCAATATCTCTGCGCTTTGCTTCGTGATGGTAGATTCGAACACATTCTTCGATGGCAGATCTAAGGTCGAAGAGTTCAATAAATGACACTTCTTTACCACTTTCCACGCGGGTGAGATCCTGGAGAAGTGTTAGGCGATGTCTTATAACCAAAGAGACATGGAAGCACCAGTAAGTCGTTGATAGTGAATAGAAGGTTCTGTTGCAAGGTTTGGACAATGAGAATGAGCAATGACAAGAGAGGGGAAGTGGACAAGCCTTCGAAGCGGTGTATGACCTGGAAAGGTTCTCCCGAGTTTCAGCGTCCAATGACCCATTCATCGCCATTTCCAAGTAGCTGTTGATACAGGCGCATCAGAAATACAATGGCTTGACAATTGAGTATACTTACTTAATGATATGATTGAGAGGTGTTCGAACTGCGAGGGTATTAGCATCCGGCGAACAATCCAATTGTACTACATACCTTCGTGGCTAGCGTTAGATAGCAGGATATTGGTGAGATTCGTTGTCTGTATCGCGGACTCCTTTTGTCTCCAGACTTCAATAAACTGTTGTAAGTAGGTTCAAGCGACCGCCACGACGTCCACTTCACAACCTAAACTCGCACCTTGCCATAAACCAGAGACAGAACGCCAGCAGTCTCAACCTCTTCCTCTGTCCAGGCACGCGAGCGGCCCGCAACGATCTCGGACCACGTCTTGAATGACTTTCGAGGTTCCAGGGTTCCCGTCTTGCCCTTGTTCAGTCGACCTGCCCATCTGACGCTGCGCGGTTGGCCCTTGCGGAGCAAAGCTATGAAGTCTTTACCGCCACCGGACAAAGGGACGTAGAGCAGCCCAGCAATAACCGCAAGACCTGTGGATAATCGAAGATCGGGATAGTCACCGATGACTGCCTGTGAGACTTGTATCATGCTAGTACCCTCAGTGAGTGGAGCAAAGCACTCGGATGAGGCCGGTACTGACTTGAACTGTTTCAAACGAAGGTATTCTGCCATCACTAGAATCTCCTGTCCGTGACAGTTAGGCCCAATAATCTTGGCTCCCTCTCCGATAACGAGGATTCCATAATCGGCGCCAAAGAGTCTAAGAAGATCGTCGGCATTGGAAACGACATAACCACTCGAATAGCGTTCGTGTGGTATCGGGCTGACCTGAATGAGAGGACAACAACATAAACAAGGGTTCACGAACTGAATTACCTCGAACGTACCAGTTTCCGTATCTGGAGGCGTCGAGCATAGTTGAGGCGCTCGATGTGGCGGGATATCGTTTCGCTGAGCAGACGCAGCATTTGGCGCACTGGAAATGAAACTCGCATTCCATAGCTGCCGTAAGAGTGGCAGGATATGAGACCCCACAATGACCCAAAGGTCATGATCGACTATTCAGATCAGCGTCTGTCCGGACAACACGCAATGTTTCAAGTCATGCTTACCACAGACAAAGCAGCTTGTACACCCATGTTTTCCAGGTCTGATGGCGGGTTAGAAGAGCACGTTTATACGACAACGAAATGAATATACATTTCAGATGGATAGGGCTCATTGCGCGGAGGTACGAATGAGTCATGTTCTACTAAAGGTCAGCACAATGGTAAATCTTGAGACGCAGTTGACCGACCAAAGGCGCCTCAAGATCAGACTTATTCCGGACAATAATACGAGCAGTTGTCTGCGTACGGTCGTACAGTATGCGAACGGTGTCTTCCGGGCACCGTCAACCATTGAGACAAGAGAGAAAGATACTAGACGCACTGATTGCGTACAACTGTCGAGCCTACGAGATATTCAGTGATACATTCACCATAATGCACTGGTGATACATACCTGAGCAGGGATATCGGCCGCTGGAAAATGAAGCCCCTTGTACAGGTCTCGAGATTGTTGCCAATCCACCAGCTCGGCTACTACTTCTCCATTCCATACCTCGTCCAAACTGATAAATCATGACGCGATGAAACTGTGTAAGATCCTTGATGATACCGACAACGACCTTCAAACACGTTTCCAAATCCGCAGTCGCGCCAAGCTGCTCGTTGATCTGCCCTATAACAGAAAAGACATCCATCATGCCTGCACCCGAGTTACCGCCTTTCCTTCGGAATCCTTTCCGGCGAGATCTGGGACCTGGATCTGTGGCAGGCTGGGATGCAACGCTGGACGTGCGTCGCAACCGCTCCAGTGCGGGAATAGGTTTCGCATAATTGGTGGTACTGCTGATGATGTCCTCTGTGGTAGGCTGCCAATCGTCTTCTTCGTCCTCGGGCGCAAAAGCCGACAGAGATCGATCGAACACACTGACTGCGGTTGCACTAGAAGCAGGGAAAGACTCTCCAACCATCGAAATAGGAGTTTCGCTGGAGTTGCCAGTAGAGCCACTCCCTGGTGGGCTGTCCGGTGATAGAGACTCTGTCTGCATTGCTGAGTAACTCGGATAGAGTGGATTCATGGTGTCTCTTTCAAGTTCGAACTCGAGGATAATCAACCCGATACTGGCAGTGCTCGTTTGCGATGCTGGTGGACGATGTACTGCACACCAGCAAGTCCATGACCGTCGACCCTCAGAGTCGCGCGAGTCGTCAGAGGTTGCGCTTCCTGGTCCACCCCATCCTGTGAGTAGAAAAACATGTGGATTGTTTTTCTTGACCTTCCGTGGTAGTTTGAGGCTCGTTAAGAAACTGAATATTGTCCCAGAGGATGCCTGCTTGCGCCTCAGGTAAGGTATCTGTAAAGCACTGCAGCGAAAAAGAGATGGGTGGGAGAGAGGCCCAAAATAGTACGAGAATTCTACACAAAAACGTGAGGGCTACTCTGCCGGGAAAATGGGTCACCTACCTCCGACACCTGGCGAACGACCAATAACTCGGCTTCCTGGTCCTCTTCGACTACAATGAGTACACCGAAGCCTTGTACAGCTCCAGGGGTCCGAATCGGCTGTCAAGGTGTTCAGCGTATGTTCATATCCAGAGGTCATATAAATACCTCGGCTTCGCATCTGGTTGGCACGCCCTTTCGTCCAGTCACGACGTGATGACCATTTTGGTCTTCCACGTGCGTGTACCTTGTAGTTGTGCGCTGCTCTTCATCTGACGCGCCAGTGCGCACCCGAAGAGTCAGACGAGGGACGCGTTTGACCCGGTTCAGCACCGAAGGAGGCCGGTTGTACCCACGCCTTTCCAGCCGAGTGCCCGGGATCTCTTATAACCTGTTCAGGGGTTTGCGGCAACGGAGGTAGGTGTACATAGCCCAGTTCCGACAAGTTGAGCTGTGGCTGTGCTGCCTGCGCGACGGGTGGTGGTATGAGATACGCAACGCTGGAAAAAGCGGCAGCGGCGACCTCAGAGAATTGACTGGGATGCTTGATACTCGAGAGCTCGTAATAATCTAGACTTGACACTTGAGATGGGATGGGTTCCCCTGGTGGTCCTGCCACATAAGATGTGGGAGACGGTGGTTCCTGGTCATGGGCTATAGCCCCTGGAATGGCAGAGGATGGCTGGTCCTCGCGACCGTGTGTAAAGTTTGGCCTTGAAGGAAGAGGTGATGCTGGTAGCGGATGTAAGTGGGGCGAAGTAACGTATTGGGCACCTTCCGAGTCACTACCGATACAACTCGGGTCTACTGCCGCGGAGCTTTCTCTGCGGCGAAATTTCTGTTAGCAGAGCCAAACTGACGGGTCCTTAGTAGTTGCTTACACACTGCCAGCAGGCTGAATACCACTCAAGAGTGAGCGGACTGGATAGACGAAGGACGACGATGAAGTGAGTAACGGTGGGTGATATTGGTGACTTTTGTCTGCCTGTTCATTCTGAGGATTTATACCTGGTGGTATGGTTTCTGGCATGGCTAAGGCTCGAAGAAACAACTTGCTTCGAGTTGCCTCTTTATTCTGCGGGAAACCGACTTGTCTATTCGAGATATAAGTTACTGGGTTGGGTTCAAAATCTATACTGGGCAATGTCGACAGCTATTAGGGTGAACACCGTAAAAGTCTGATGTAAATGGGTACATAACGACCAATGGCAACAATACTAGTCGCACTACCAAGACACACTAGTTTCAAAATGGTACCGATCATCAGCCATATATTAGCTTCGTTACAACGAAAACACGTTCCGAATGACTTCCTGTGTCCCCTCAAGGGTCCCAACCTCGTTGTGAGACCCTGTGAAGGACTTCAGAAGCACGATGGTCTCCCCAGATGCTACAAATGTATCCATTATACCAAAGTTCCGCAGATCCGTTCGGCTCAACAATGACTCTCGAACTTCTTTCTTCGTGGCCATCTGTGTTTGGTACGTACTCCATTGCTCCTTTGTCCACAAGCTGGGTTCGCGCGGAAGTGCGTCCACGGAAGGCAGGTAAGGCTCTATAAGTGCGTCAAAGATCGCATCTGAGTGAGTGTGTGAGATGTCACAGTCGTTCTCCGCGTGCACTATAAGCACAGGTACTTTGACTTTCTAAGACGATTTATCGGCATTCAGTGTGGTGGGAACAGACCGTAACGCTTACCGTAATGATTGTCAAAGTATCAAATTTGTGTTGAAGGAACGTCTTGTAGAGCTCTGGAGATAGGTAAGTCCATTCCTGGGGGATATCCGAGGGCCAATCAACACTCACCAGCTGCACGAGGTACCATCGTCAACGGCAGCATAACAGGGAACATTCCAAAGATGCTGTACGTATCCACAAGAGTATGCATCGATGAGAAGGGGGACATCAATACTAGTCCTTTGAATCTAACGGCTTCTTCGGACAAGGTAACCGCAAGGGCCGAGGAAACTGCCGTGCCCAGGCTGTGGCCCACGACGAGGATGTCACTGGGCCTCGCCCCATTGGAGACCAGCCAGTCCCAAGCAGCGCGGGCATCTATTGCTAAACCGCTTTCACTTGGCGAACCTTGGCTGTCACCGAATCCGCGATAATCTATTGTGAGAACATTGGTATGGAGCCGTGAAGTAAAGGCAGTATATAGTTGAACGCGCCCGGGGAGAGCACGAGTAGCAGTGTTTCCGTGGAAAAATATAAGGGTGGGGTACGATGTCAAAGCTTCTGTTAGAGTGCGTTCCGCGGTAGTGGGCTCCGGAGGGAATGGTATAGAATGGTATAGGTCATCGGAAAGAATGAACCAAGCACCAATTGTTTGATTATCTGCTGTGTCTATCTTGAAGTTGACCGTCTTTCCTGCTAAGCATTGGGGAAT